>KL271922.1:0-49085 GCA_000699545.1 Podiceps cristatus | reverse complement strand
CCAAATCCCTGCTGGAGACCCCAGGGGCTTACGCTTCGTAAAGGAAGGGAAAAACCTTTGACAGCACTTTTTTCCCCTTTCTCATCAAGCCCCTGGGAAATTGCAGGGAGTGGAAATCTCTTCTGGCAGAGGAGAAACCCAGATCTGCGAGGGCACACTGCAAGGTGGCCCTAAAGCCTCCCAGACCCAGACCTGCTGCCAAGAGCCCTGGCCAGAGGTAGCCTGGCCATGCCCATTCCCAGGCACCCACCTCCTGCCTTGCTTTGATCAGAGAGGGGTTCCTGGGGATGGGGTTTGCTGGTCCAGCTCAAGAGGAAAGGGCATTTTCTAGTGCAAGAGCAGAGGGAAGAAGATGCCCCTGCTTGGACCTCACAGCCCACTGGGTTTCCAGCTCCCTCTGCACCAGCACTGGCCCCTGCACATGGTACTACCATAATGCATAGGATGGGGTAGGGCCAGCCACCAGGAACTCAAAATACTGCTATTTCCAGCAAGATGCATAAACCTGTTATGTGATGATGTCAGCCCTGACCTCCATGTTCCTCTTACACTTCTCTGCTGTACAACTGTAGAGCGATAGAAACACTTTCTGTCCCCTGTCCCCCGCTGCAGGCTCGCTCTCACCTTTAGCCACCACACGTGCCCCACGCAGACTGTTCAGAGTTGGCAGATCGGAATTTTTAGGCTCCTGCCCTGCAAAAAAACTAAGCTAAGTCCGGCCCTGGCAAAGGCTTCTTCAAACACCACTCGCTAGCCATGAAATCGTGGCTCAGTATAAACCCTGCTCTCGGAGCTGCTGTCACCCACCGGTTGCCCTCTCGCCCGGCTGCGGTGGTGGTCGGAGGAAAGAGGCAGGCACGAACACTTACCAGCCTCCTCCGCAGGAGGAGGTGCTGGGCAGGCAAGCTGCAGGTGGTCATGGGGAAGGCCACGCATGGCGGGGACAGGAGCATTTCACAGGGCCGGCAGGAAGGCAGCAGGGCCAAGCTGCGGTGAAGGATCTCTTACAGACCCGAGGTGCCCTGGGGTGCTGCAGTGCCCCACGGCACGGTGCAGGCTGGGCTGGGCACGCCGGCACTCGCTGCACTGAGCCCAGCTGCTGCCTGCCCCTGCTTAACCTCCGCATCCGCAGGAGTCTGCACGGGTCCTCATCACTGGTGACAGTGCTCACAGCAAATGACAAACTTGAGGCTCCTGCAACTCACGGCTCCAACGCCGGCACGTCCCACCCTGCACCCTGTGTCTGGGCTTCACTTGCAAGCTCCTGGGGCAAGGGCTTTGCCTAGACCCCCAGATGAACCCAGTGCATTTTAGCCCCATATAAATAACAGGAACCTCAGCCAACCCCTCCAGGGTGGATGTACCCGTCAGCATCTCTTCCTGCCCAGGTGATTCCCAAAGGACAATCAGTGTGTGCCATGGCCAGCCCCCTCGAGCACCCAGGCACCCCGAGTTACTCAAAAGGTGACTCTGTCCTCAATAATGGGAGCCTCAATGTAAGAGAAGCCCGAGCAAGGGGGTTGGGGTGGCGGGGGCAGGGAGAGGTGCCCCCCTACCCTTTTTGCCCAGAGTGTGAGGTTCCGACTCCAACATTGCAATTCCAGGTAACACATGGCATCCCCGGGGCTTCACCACCGACGGCACACGAGACGACAGCCGACAGGTAATCCCTGCGCAGGCACCCTTATCAAAGGGCTGCAGCAGCTTTTTGTTCATCCCTGAGATCAGCCCCTCTGTGTGACTTGACTTAAAGGTCAAAATTTAAGATAATTTTTCAAACCTTGCTCGTGAGGGAGGGCAGCTTTGAGGCTTTTGATTTCAAGTATGAAAAATGTAATTACGGATAATGATGCCTCTTGCTGCAGTGCAAACCAGAAACTTTTCTGTGTTTCATGGCTGGTCCCTGTGTCCTAAAGTAAAAGAGGGTTTCTGCTTTCATTACAAAACATATTTGTATTTCAGCCCAAAAGGCCTTCTCATCTGGGAGCTCTCTAGCGGCGAGCAGTCTCTCCTGCATCTGGTGTTACTTAGCCAGCAATTTTTCTTCCGTGCTGCCCAAGGGCCAAAAGTAGTCTCCAAAAGGCGAAACACGGGTTAAAATTGTTTAGCGAACAAAACTCTGTTAGAACGTTTTATTGGAATCCAGGGAAATTACTTTTAAAATACATACACATAATATTAGCAGCAATAATACACTTTTTAAAAAGTCCACTGTAAAAGTAATGATGTTTCAGAACGGAGCCAGCATTTCAAACCCACCTGCATGGAGATCACATCAGACGCACAGCTTATGTTTCCCCTTTCCGTGGTGTGAAAGAAAATATGCTGCTAAACGTACTTACCTTTAGCTAATGTGTTTGCTAAACTTGGATAGATTGGTTGTGCAATTGCTTGAACTCGGAAAGCTTTGCTTTCTTGGAAAGCTAAAACTGTTTTTTTTCTTCATTTACAGGCTTCTCAGCTTGTATCAAAGCCACCCTTCTCAGTCCTTACCGTGTTCTGCATCTATGATGCTTAAATCTGCTGTTATATTTAAATTATTGTAAGGTGACAAATTAATCTAGGACATAAATAGCGAGCATGGGACCCGTCCCAGCAGCCAACTCACAGTGTTACATCGCAAAAGTTTAGGCTCACCTGGTTGACGTCAACCTTCCACCTTGGGTGGGGGGTTGGGTGAGGGATGGAGGCGCCAGTGGCCGGGGAGGGTGCTGGGCCAGGCAGTGTGGAGCCGTGCTGGGCACCCTGCCCTCCACCGGGCATCAGCACAAGGCAGCTCCGGCGCCCGGCCACCCCGGCCTTAACCCTTGCTGGTGTTAATTGAGTAGTTGCATTAAACGCTGGTGATTTTTCCGCTGAAATAGAGACTGGGTTACCTCCACAGGCCTCTCTTGCAAGCAGAAACAAGGCCTCCTATTTTTCACCTCCCCATGAGGAGGAGCCCAGCAGGCTGTGGGGGTGCGGGAGGCAGCTCAAGGAGGTGCAGTCCCAGCTGATCTGGACCCTGCCCAGGGTACACTGTGTCCAAGCACATCATTATACATGGCTTTTGTTTATGGTTACCTGCCCTTGATGGCATTTTCGGGGGGAACGGGAGGTCCAGTGGACTATTCCCATCCGCAGAAACATGCCCTTGCCTGGGGGATAGAGACAGGTGGTGCGGTGGGGATCTGCCAGCAAGTGCACTCTAAAGCTAGTCTGAGATCTCCGCATCAATTAAAAAAAAAAAAAGGTAAAAAATATAACTGATAGGAATAGAACAATGAGATCTGAGCAAACAACACTAATGGACTTTTTCCTAATTTCTTAAGCCACCTTCTGTGTTTATAAATGAAAGCAAAACATCCAGGGGTTCCTAGTTAGAGATCTCATTTCCTTGTTAATCAGAAATGCCCTGAATACTTCTCAGTCTCTGTTTTCAGATGTTGCTTTCTCACAGAAATGACCATCATTCATCTTTTTGTTGAAAATGCACCTTTTTATTAAAAATGCACCTTTTTGTTTAAAAAAAGATATGCTGTTTTTTCATTCTTATTACAGCCCTAGGTTTTTGTTTGTTTGGTTGGTTGGTTTTTTATATGGGAACAAGCATTATTCTAAATGTGGAGGGTGGAGATAGGAAATATTTCCTAAAATGCAGTTTTCTTTGATTTCTAAAGAATTTGGTTCGAATGCTAGAAAGTTGTGGAAAATAATCCCAGTGAGAGAGGAGTAACAGAGCCAGGATCTTCCTAAGCCTCCAAGACCCTTTCAAGTTGGTCTGAAAACCTCATTGTTAATCAAAATAATTGCATGAGAACCAATCAGGAAATCCTGAAACATTCAAAATGAAAAGTTGTCATTACAAATTCACCATCATGGCTAAAAACCAGATTATCTCTGTCAAAAGCTGTGGGAAAGTTTGCTTTGTAGCAGTAGCGGCAGAAATAAATATTTGCGTAATCTGTTTTGTTTATCCTAAAAACATTACATACATGTGCAGCACTTCAATTAAACACTTTTTTCTTTTCCCCCATGTGCACATCATTTGAACTGCCCATGTTAAAAGCATCTCTCCCAGGAGTCCAGGCAATGGCTCGACGCCAGCGGGTTACTCAGACACTTACGCCACAGTGGGGCAGGTTGGACTGCTTTGAATTTTAAGCCTCATTTCTTCAGTCTCACCTCTGAGACCATTTAATCATAGCTGACCCCTTACTATAATTTAAAACTATTTAAAGCAGACACACAAAGCGCCGCTGAGAACATACCTGTAAACGTCAGGCATCCGCAGGGCCAAGGCAGGTTCAGGGTGAAGGGGCTCAGGTGCCGACAGCGGTCTGCTGGGCCAAACAACACATAGGTTCCCCAAATTACAGTTAAACCTTTTAAGTAATTACATGTTTTCTTGAGGAAGAGTGGTGCCGGGCATGACCGAGTCAGTGGAAGAGCTTGACACTACACGGGCAGCAGGAGCCAAGACCTCCTCTGCAGCCACTGCCAGGGGACATCCCCAGCACCCAGTTATGGCAAGATACCCAGCACCATGTGGCCACCCCACGTTGGCCCTTGCCACGCCGACCATTGCCAGCACTGCTAGCTCCTCTCCCATGTGTCCCTGGGGGCTTCTCCTGAGGGGTCATTCCCTCCCTGGGAGTTCAGCATTTTCACCAGTTTCAAGCCAAGTGACTGCTCGAGCTGGGGCCTGGCTTGCTTGGGGACAACGGTCTAAAACAAGTGATTCAAAACACAGTCATTTATAGGCCTGCGGTGGTCACGAGCCTCTCCTGTACGTACCCTGAGAACAAAGCCTCTGTGTCGACCGCTGCTTTTGCAGGGACACGGTCAGAGTTATGGATGCAAAAGGTCTCCAGTCCGGGCTGTCTTTTGTAACAGCTGTTCGCAAAGTTAGCAGTATGCTTTGGTTTGAAAATAAGGTCCATACTTATAAACATGTCATTTAAAAATATATTTTTTTTTTTTTTAAAAAAAAGCCCCAGAAAAATAAAAGGATAATAATTCCAATCCAGTGGTCCAACTCTCCTGCTCCGCTCCCCTGTGGTACCAACATTCAAACAGGTGAAGAGGAGAGAAAAACAAAGGCTGGAAGAAGAACGAATGGTCAGCACATTTAAAAACACCTGCTGGAAGCAACCACAGCAGAAAATAGTTCAGAACATTTTGGAAAATACATGGATGATGCCCTTAACCCACTGCTGCTCCTGAGGGGGCTGGGGACCTCCAGGCGCTTCACCCTGGGACCCCACCAGAGCATCCACTGATCCTGCTGGCATCACATGAAAGCGCAACAATCCGCTGTGAGGTACAAAGATCCTTTCAAAATCTCTTCTTGCCTGAAACAACTCATGGCTAAACAAAAGTACAGCTTATTTTCTCCAGATTTAGCAAGCCTTGGCTCTTCATCATCTCAGGAGATTGGGGTCTTGGTGCTTCTCCCACTTGAGTTGTTGGGAATGCTGCCACATGCTCCAGACCTTATCCCGCAGGCTTATCTGTCAAGCTGACACCTTTTAATTTCCCAGCACCTATCAAACAGCAAACTTGCCAGAGCTGAGCATTGGTAGAAATAGAGTGGGACAGACAGCAGCTTTCTGCTGCTGCACAGGCAGGCGACAAAGCTCAGTCGCGGCTGCTGTGGGTCCCTCCGAGCTCAAACCCCACACCCGCTGCTAAACAAAGCGTGTGCTGGGAGCCCCTGTGGTGGGGGCTGAGCTGGAGGGGCTGCCTGGGAGGCCCCCAGGCCTCTGGTGTCTCTTCCCTGGCCCTGGGGCTGCACTGCAGGTGGGATACGTGGTTTTGGAATGGGAAATTCTGGCATTTGCTGCAGCTCTCCCCCCTGGCCCTCGCAGCACAGCAAAGGGCTGGCTCACCCCAAAGCGCTGCGGCCAGGACAGACCAGGCCCCTGACAGCACATGAATCTGCGCAGGAGCAGCGCCACTTTTGTGCAAGGAAGATGACAGGTTTGACACAAGACTCTGTTTCTGAGTAAGAAGCGGTGGCAGCTACAGGCTGGTTCCCTGCATAGTTGAATTTCATTTTCAACCCCTTTCCGTATGATGTAGTAGTGAAGTTCTGTAGAACCACAGAAGCAGAGACACCCTGCGTGCACCCCCTCGCAGGACCTGGTGTCAGACCCCAGGAACACCTCCTGCCACCCGCCCTGCTGCACTGCAGCCCCTCACTGGCTAAGAAGCGGTGGCAGCTACAGGCTGGTTCCCTGCATAGTTGAATTTCATTTTCAACCCCTTTCCGTATGATGTAGTAGTGAAGTTCTGTAGAACCACAGAAGCAGAGACACCCTGCGTGCACCCCCTCGCAGGACCTGGTGTCAGACCCCAGGAACACCTCCTGCCACCCGCCCTGCTGCACTGCAGCCCCTCACTGGCATCCCGGTGTCCACCCCCGGGAACCCCCCCCTGCCCCCCGCCCTGCTGCGCTGCGGCCCCTCACTGGCATCTCAAGCCGTTGCTGCGGCTGGTGACCCATCGAAGCCAGCTGACAGCTCTGACCAGCTATTTATGCCTCCACATACACAGACACGGGGCTGCCCCAGCAGAACAGGCAGAGGAGGCAGACTCCTACCAGCGGCAGGCGCCTTCTTCCCACCCCTTCGTAGAAATGGAGAAACCCAAAAGGAGTCAAGGACACCTTAAGAGAGGAACAGAAACCAACAGGGAGCTGTGCTGGGAGGGAAGGAGTCCGAGGAGCAGGATTACAGATGAGTAACATGTGCAGTGTAATTAATCTAGATTAGTTTTTTATTTTATAGCATTAACAGCCCACAGTCACAGCATGCGGTGATCGGGTCCTGCAAGTTCCCAGCCTTCGCAGGGCTGGGCCGGAGCCCCCAGCGCTGGGAGAGCTCCAAGAACGGCGTCAGCGCGCCGGAAGCGGTGCTGGTGACTCACCGGCTGCGTGCGTGCTCGGAGACTAATGAACTAATACCCGGCACTCTGGCCCTTTCCACGGCCTCCTTCCATTTATCTTCTGTTTAAAAAACGCAGCAGTTGCTCAAGGGGGAAATTCCCACAGAGCAGAAGGATTTGTGCCGGCAGCTCCCCTGCGCCAATCTCCTTGGCAGCCTCGCAGAGCCAAACATCCGACTCCTCCGATGCCGTAGCCGTGCTCAGGAGCCGCTGGGATTTACGGCCCTTCCTCCCGACTGTCCTTGGAGGCTGGGTCTCCTCCTGCAACGCACGCCGGGTGATGGGGGCTCGGGCTGCAATTCACGTCTCAGGGATGAAATACAGAAGCAGGGTCTCACCCCAGTGTCAGGCAGCTCACGACATCACCTTTGCTCCCATAAAAGAATCACCTTGGCATTTTTTGGCAGATTCCACCTTCTGCAATATCAAGTTGCCTACCTGAAGGGCTCATAGCCATCCTCTCCGCCCTCCCAGCCTCCCCCCTTACCAACCCTGGAGATTTGGGGGTTTGCTTTCCCTGTCCCTAAAGGGCCCACATAGCTATTGTACCTGGAGCAATAATAGGGATTTTCCAGCCTCAAACTGAAGCACAGTTAAAAATTGTTTCTCAAAGCTCCTGAGATGAGCTGCACAGGGCCACAAACAGCAGGAAAACTTGAGATCTTGGAGACAGGCTCTACCGGTGAGCCACGTGCGACAGCATTTGATCTGTCCCTTTTCATCCAGGACAGACTGTATTTAACCTTGTATCTTCACGTGGAAAACTCCTAAATCATCCCAGGGATGGCAGAGACTTGCAGCCGCAGTCTTTGCCCCAGAGGCTTTGCAGCCTTGGGGAATGGGACAACCAGTGCAACCAGGGACTGAGGGTCCAGTTACCACACAGCTACGTTACTCCATCCTTCACTTTATTTTATATTTGTATTTCTTCAATATAATAGAATACAACTTATTTTACATAATGTATACAAACTATATCACAATGCTTTACAGAGCAAAGCATGAATTACATGGTAAAAACTGGGAGAAAAATGATGAGGTCCTCTGCACCATCAAGCTCCCTGTTTTCTCACTATTCGGTGATCTTGCAGGATGCCCTCAATCTACTGGGAAACTCCCACCTGACTAATTACTAGCCCCAAGGTGAATCTGGCCCATCACCAATGCTCCCCCCACTCCAGAGCGAAGCAGGGCTGGGGCCCCACTGCTGCTGCCTGCAGCCAGCCTGAGGACTTGTCCTATTTAACCTCCCCCTGTTCTTATCTCCCATTTTTTTCACAGAATAAAAAGCATCTGTCTTTCTTTTGAGCAACATAATTATTCCCAAAGTAATTACTGCAAATGCAGGGGAAAAAAACCCACCTCATTCTTTTCTCCGAGGATGAGCTATTTTTTGCATAGCACGTGGGTGGCCCCAGATAAACCACCGGGTTTGGCAATGCTGTTTGCTGCATTTATGAAAGCAGTAAATCCATCACAGCTCCACGGTAACAGCAACAGAGCCAGGGCAGGATGCAGACCTGTCTCCTCTGATAGTCTCTTTTTGTAGCTGCTTTATGAAGACAGCGAGGAAGAGCACCCACAACCACCGTTCATGGTATTATGGGGTATTGTAAGTGACGTTAGACTGACAACTGCCAGGTGTCTAAGACCTAGCAATGAGAGTATCAACAAGGGGAAAAGGGAAGGCTTTGGAGGCTGGGAGAAAGCGGGGTGGTGGGTAGCAGGAGCTGCCCGGAGCTGGGGGTCACTCACACAATGGGGAGGTTGCAAGGACAGACAGAGGGAGACTGACCTTAACTGCAGGAAGAAAAGCTTTCAGATGGATCCCCAAAGTGATCCCTGTAGGAATCCTGAACGAAACATGCGCACCTATGCAAATACACATACACGTAGCAACCAGAGAAAGGTACTGGCTACAGGTTTCCCCAATGCCTGTGATACTATAGAACATCCCATTGTGAACAGGGTGCTATTTTAACAAGTATTTTTAATGAGTAATAAGAATAATAAATGACCCATTTTCCATTCTCTAACCTAATGGAGTAAATGTATAAATTCACAGCATCTGTACAACAACGTCATGTCCAGAAACTTCCCCAAATATGGAAAGACCAGGATCTCTTCCTAAAAGAGCAAAATTGAACACACCCATGGCAGAACTGATGACAATGGGCCAAAAAAAGAGCAAAGGCAGGTGCGTAGGAATAAGTTTCTCAACAGCACTTAAATTAGAAACATAGGTCAAATATACATTTGATAGGTAGGAAAAAAATGGTTAGTGGACAAGAAACCAGAGACTTTTCCTAACTTCAGAGTCTACTTCATCTCCTGATCCCTTTCATTCCAGTTCCACATAAATGAATCAGACTTTGACCTAAAACCTTTGCAGCAGGAGAATTAGCCAAATGCTTGAATTAAATATTGCTTATAAAAATCTATTTCCTTTTCTTAACAGCAAGCTTTCCAACTGGGAAAAGAGTTTGAGGCCCACATGCTTTCTAAGTTTGTAGAAATAGAAGTTTCTCTTGCATCCCATCCCTCATAATCTGGAAAAGATACAGCCTTACACATCAAATTCTTTTCCAGGAGAAGCTCAGCAGGATATTTGCTTAACCAGGAGGAATTCTCTACAGCTAAACGATCCTTAAATGATCTCTTCATTTTTGACCATGCTTCCTGTAGTCCTTGAAACCACTTCAAGTAGAATGGCTCTCTGCTGACCCTGGTGGCTGCCGTTCAGCGTTCCAGAAATTCCTCCTGACCAGGGCTCAGAGCATCTGCTGCAGCTCTCCTGGGCCCAGCAGCCAATGGACAAACCTACCTCAGCTTGACTGCAAGGTCAAGTGCTACTGCAAGGTCATTCCAGCAGGGGAAAAAACCAAAACAAACCCTCAGACCCTGTCCATATAACTGTATCTACCAAGAAACCCTGAAAACAACCCAACCAAAAAAAACCCCGTGTCCCTCTCAATTTTATAATATATTTATATTGTATAGTTATAATCTCTGAAGCAGACCAGCCATGGATCAATGAGTACACACAAACTAAGCCTACACAATGGCCTTGCGAACAAGATAAACGTGTTGCCAGATGATGTGGCCACACTGGCAGAGGTAGGTGAACTACAGCTTACAGTTTCCTCAAGAACAGACTAAGACTTGGGGGATAGGAGTAGGTCCTGCTCAACTAATTTTGCATTTAATCAGTGGAGGTACATTATCTTTTATCTCTACTTAAAGTTTGGACATGATGCACAACTGATAAAGACAATAACTGTAATCTCAAATACTAAAATAGCAAATTGTTCATTTAATAAGTACCGGCTAGTGCATACAAAGCTGTTCTTCCAGAGAAGGTTATGACTATGATTAAAAACACATTTAAAGCCTTGGTGACTGTGTTATGGTCCCGTTTTCTTAGTCCATCAGTCATCACTTGGCTCAGTTTATGAGCAGCAACCATTTCTCAGACCATGGAAAGGAGGTTGTATCTTCCCTACAAGCAAGCAGAAGACCATCATGTTTAACTAACGATGGAAGCTTTGCCTGTGGAAAATATCATCATTTAAGTTTCCATATTGGTGGCACAACTGGAATATCTAAGTAATCGCGTGAGTGTTTTCTTGGACTAGTTTTAATATTACTGCATAAAAGGAAACACTTTGAAGTTCTGGCAAAAACAAGAACTGGAACTGGTGGCTTTATATCCTGGTGGGCCTTTCAGGGGCCATAGGCATATAATTAGAGCAGCAATTAGGTCAAGATTTTCTGTTGTTCTCAAGATATGTAGGAACATTTCTTGAGAGTTCTTCCTTAAAAAGACAAAAAAAAGGAGGCAGCTCTCCCTATTTTGCTCCTGACTTGTAG
The DNA here is from genome assembly GCA_000699545.1 of Podiceps cristatus. Taxonomy (NCBI): domain Eukaryota; kingdom Metazoa; phylum Chordata; class Aves; order Podicipediformes; family Podicipedidae; genus Podiceps; species Podiceps cristatus. The sequence continues at coordinate 38,288 of KL271922.1, read as the reverse complement.
AGGGCGGCTTTACATGATGCTCTGCAAATGCACAAGGATGGGCTCAAGGAGCATCTGTAGTCCAGGGCCCACTCCTACGAAGAAGCACATGCCAACGAGCCTGGAAGCATTGCAGACTTGAAATGAGCCCATTGCTATGGTTTGCGTAGATGCAAAGACATCTTCCTGCCCTCTCTGCCATGTAGGCATGCTCCAGCCATGGGGAAGATGTCCTGCAGACCTCATCCAGTGAGCTTCTCTGAACCTCTGCCTGGGGCCTTACGTTCTTGCAGGAACATGGGGCCACAATTCACAACACAGACCCTCCTAAAGATCACAACAAGATCGCAACACAGACCCTCCTAAACTACCCCGATGCAGATAGCACTCTATCAGGCAGCTTTCACGGCACACAGGATCAATTCCTGCCTGCCATATCCTGCTGCATCCGTAAAGCAGTTAAGACACATAGAGCAAACTTCATACACAAGTTATTTTGGTGGGTAAACAACTAGTGGACTTGACACCAAAAAAAAAAAGGCAAAAAATTAGGAGTCTAGTATGGCACTAGTTAGCTTAGAATATACTTTTTGCCTTACCTCCCTTACTTCAATTGGATCAGTACTTTTTAATACAATCTTTATCCCATCTTATTAATGCAAACATTACTCAATTCTGTTGAAGCAAAATAGATTGCAGCGCAAAGTATAATTTTCCAGGATTTCATGCTCATGGCACACTAAGTCATGTTGATTTTTGCTCTAGATGTGCAAATGGAGATATGCCAAGTTTTGAACGACACAGAAGATCCTACTAAACACTCACTAAATAGCCCTTCTTCAGAAAGTGCTATCTGTAGATATAAGGACCACTGAAATAGTTCGGAAAACAGACCGTATCCTAAGGCAGTGATGCTTCAAACATGTGCTGAAGCCCATAAAAATAAGTTAAAGGCTGTGTTGACAGACAGGATGAAGGGAAAATCTGTTTCTGGGATTAGTAACTACAAAAGGTCTTCCAGATTCTGGAGTAATCACAGGATGAGATTTCCAGATGGCTAACCAGGATCTTAGAAAGACTAGGGAAGAAACATGCACCCCTAAAGTTACCAGGCACCGCAAATCTTCTAGATAAACGGTATCTCAAGGGTACTCCTGAGAATCATCACATGAAGATGGCACCCAAAATCTTCACCAAACAAGGGCCAGCCTCTCCAAAACTGGTCAAAATCTCCTCACCTTCCTGGAAGCAGGAGGAATGAAAACTGCTTCTTGCCCTACACATCAGCCAGGACATGAGCCCATAGCCCTGGGCAGACCCATGCCAATGGAGGGACACGCTGAGCCCTTTGAGGAGGATTTGTTTGGGGCACTGCTGCAAGACAGGCAACCTTGAACCCAGCAAGGAACTGGTGTGTGTCAGTGATATGCCCCAAAACATCTCACTTCTGCTCCCATCCCAGCTGGGGTCATCTGCTTTTAGAAAATCTGCTGTTTTGTGATAAGGGTGAAGACACTTGATAAGCTCAAAATAAGGCCTGAAGTGCCATCAGAGAGTTCCTGCCTCCCACAGGGAGCTGAAAGGACAGAACATCTTCAGATGTGGTCTTCCTCATGTTTTAGTGTGAGACTCAGACATTAGAGGAAGCAAAACATGTCAGGAGCCATAAAAAGCCTCCTCCAAACCACCTCAGCAGCACCGGAGCCCTTCACGGGGGCAGGCACCAGGCTGACGGGTCAGTCCACGAGTGCTTCCCCCGCTCTGGCTGATGGCTTGGCAGCGCTGCGAGCAGCAAGGGGAAAAGGCAACAACCAGATGACAGAAATCAGGAATCTGACCTGAGAGTGTGCTGCACTGGCTTAGAGACAGGGAGAAGTGGCAACAGCTGCTACACAAGAAAGATTTGGGAAACGCTGTTCTGCCCCTGGAATAATGCAACGTTTGTCTTCATTTACTGAGGAAACAATTTAGAGAGGACCGCAGGTACAGAGGCTTAGGACACAGCTGGAGGGTATTAGGACCACAGCACCCCCCCATTTGGGTGCCAGCACTCTTACCTGCACAGCTTATCGAGCAGACAGGGCTCCTGTTCCTCATTAACAGCACCGAGCAAAGTCCTGTGTGAAGGAGGGAAGGGCCCCAAGGCGGGGGCACAGCGGGTTGCAGGAGAGCTTCCTCCTAAGCTTCAGGAAAGGAGGAAGGTAAAGGCAGGGGCTCAAGGACGAATGAGCCTCACTCCAGGCTCTCTTGGCCCCGTCCTCCATGGGAGCGCGGTAACACTGGCCGTTCACATGGCATGAGGTCAGGTTTGAAAACAAACTCACTGAAAACAATCGCTAATGCTTGCTAAACACCTTTCATTTTTTTTTTTTAAACAAACCAACCAACCCAAATGACCTTCAGTCTCTTCTGTCCTTGCAGGACGAGCACAGATGAAGTTGCTTACTGACAGGGGGAAGGGAGGCACGCTGCGACCACGTCCCTGCGCAAAGGCAGGTGCTAGGAAATGGGGAGCGTACGCCTACTTTCCTCATGGCAAATCACCACAGGACCAATTCTTTTCAGTAAATATGGCATAGAAAATCCCTCTCCAGCAGGCAGCAGACAGATCAGTGTGTTGCTGCCACCCTGCAACTCACACAGAGGTGGAGCCTGCCAGTCTTCGACCTCCTCTTCGGAGGAGTTATCTCCCATTCAGGTACAGAACAGATGCAAGAACCCAGGCAGGCCAGTGCTCTTGGCTGCTTGCAGGATGTCTTTAAAAGCTGAATGACAAGCTGTAGAGCAGATGTTCACCCTTGGCAGCAACTACAGCCATACTGTGGTGTATCGTTTTGCTTTTTCAGCTCTGGCCAAAAAGGATGCACATTTCCTCCACGCTGTGTTATGTAGAAGAGACTGAACCTGAATGTGGTGATATTTTCTAATAGACATCAGCAAACTTCTCCGGTAGGAAACCAAGCACTTTGCTGGCAGTTCATCAGTGCCCTGAAAACCACTACTCCGAATGACTAACATACTGAATCCCAGAAATGAGACAGCGGTTACCGTTACTTTATGGTTCAGGCATCATTTACAAAAGGCTTTTGGAGGACTGCAAAAGCAGATTTCTAGAGGAAGCTGGAAGAGGACAAAAGAGCTGCCAGTGCTTCGCCCAGCACGCCCCAGCAGGCTGCAAGCACCAATTTTCACACAGTTTAAAGAAAAAAAAAAAAAAAAAGTAATTTTTGCTAATAAATTACAGTTTGAAATGGAGTAAAGTCAGATTCACAGAGATGATTTGGATCTGGATATGGCGTCTGTCTTAAATATGCACACTTGAAGATGAATCACATATGTCTCATAAGGACATTGTTCCTAAAATTTGCTCTCCCATAACTGTCTAATGTTCCTGTTCTGCAATAAAAGATGATGTCATTATTTATATTAATAAAGGTTATGTGCTCAGATCAAATCTAGGAAACTAGTCTCTTCCCTCTTAAAGTTTAGTAACCACATTAACTTTCTTACCAGGTCAGAGAGTGTAAGAACTGGCCAGGGTATAAATAGAAACACAGAAAAATGAAAAAGATGCGAAAGTGACCCAAAACACATAATTGACACATATTTCTTTTGTTCTTAGAAAACTGGCTAAGTTAAAAGCGATGTAATTCTCATTGCTCTCACTCTGTCCATATTAGGGTGATTAAACTTCCACACAGGAGAGCTGCAACTGAAAAATACTGCCATTATACTAAGCACAAATAGCTTTTTCTTGAACACCGAGCATGCACATGGCCTCCCCTCTCCCCCCCCAGCTTACATTTTATGAGATTTGGACAGTCAGAGAAAACTCTCCTTCCATATGTTCAGGATGTTAAGATTTCAACCTCCTTGCAGCAGGAAAATTAAGTCATCTTCTTTGTAATGGCACAGCACTGAGCACAGACACAGCACTTAAACAGTAATGCATGAACTGATCTCTGCCATTGCTGAAAACTGCAGGGATCCCGTAGCAGGTCTTGTTCCTGTCATGTCTGCAGATGCTCTGTTAAGGACTCCAGGGACATAGAGCAATTACTAGGGTTTGTTTCTGCTTTCCAGGAGCAGTTCTGTTTAGGAGAGAATAGAAAGGGATTATTTTTACCTTATAGTTTGGACTTACAGGGTGTGAACTGAATGTTTCTTCCCACAGAGATATATCGTGGTAACAACTAAGTATTATAGTGCCTTGTAACAGGGGCTCCTTCTGAGCAGAGTAGGCAACCCCAAGGGCTAAGGAGGGTGAAAAGCAGGGCCCAATTAGCCACGCAGCTGGGAGCTGCACAGTCGAAGGGACTGCTGCATTAGGCCACACACTGAGGGCTGCCTAAGGCTTTTTCTCTTTTGTTTTGGGGGGCTTTGTTGGTTTGTGGTTGTTTTTTTGTGTGTGGGGTTTTTGTTGGTGTGGTTTTTTTTGGTTTTTTTTTGTTTTTTTCCTTTGAGTCTGCTATACTTGACATCTGCTTTTGGTAAGATTAACAAACTCTTCTCATTTTATTTAACATTAAACACAGAGTAAAACAGTACTGTGAACTGCATCATCTGAATCTGCAGGATTGTAGGAAGTATCTATGAAGCATTTTTCCACTTGCATGTGTATAGAGAACAAAACATTTAAATGAAGATAATTTTTTCCATATATATTTCGTACATTATTAGATACAAGAGAGAAGTAGACAAAACAAAATTAGAACAAAGATTCTTTGAAGTTTCAAAAGAATCTTTGTCTATCTTAGCCATAGGGATGGCTTAAGCAAAGCTCCACGGATGAGGCGATGAATGAGGCAACAGATGCGTCAAAGGCATCTCACTCATAATACACAATTTAGCCAAAGCAATACTAAGACCACGCAGAGGACGTGCTGACACCAACATTGTTCTTCCTACAACAGCAGAAGTCCAGAGATCTTACCTTCTCCTGACGTAGTCAGGCACAGGTCCACCCTTCGTTGTGCCTACAACCACCTCTGGCACTCCGAGCAGCAGAGCTGCTGTTACAAGGGCCATGCTCGCACCTGCAATAGCACTGTGCCATCACGGCAGCGTGCACATCTGTACTCTGCGAGCTGATCTCCACCAAATCACACAATATTTCCTACAGCAGCGATTGCTGAGACAAAAGTCTTTGCTTCCTGGAGACCTCAATGACTAGACGGGTGTCTCTAATTAAGCCCCCCTCGGCGTAACTGGCAGCTACTTTATTGTTCACTTGTTTAATGCTGCAAGCAAAGCTCCATGTCATCTCCATGTCAATGCGAAAAGCAGGAGGAGTCTTCTGCACTCAGGGAGAGGAAAGCCTGCGGGCCCAGTTCCCACATGGTGATGGAAGGTGCTGGCCTCACACAGGCAAGAGGAAGCCACAGGTCACAGCGGACCCACAGGTCAATGCCAGGAAGGGGAAAAGGATGGAGCAGGCTCCCGGCCAGGTTCAGGCGCAGGGCAGGAAGGCAGACATCGTCTCTAAGGCCCTTCTCTTGCACAGTGTGTTAAACAGCACCTTCCACCTCCCTGTGCCCAAAGTCATGCCTGCTTCATGAGCGGGGCCAGCTCTTCCCTGCACAGGGCAGCTGCTGGCTAGAGGTTACCCAGCACCGCACTGGCTGAGGGCGGGGGGCAGCAGGGCAGCAGACAGGAACTGAGAAGATGGGGGTGCTCTCTCAAGGCCTGAAGAGTACTTTTCTCCTCTGAGGTAAACCCCAGGAACACCCCATCCGCCCCAGATCTGCTCACTTGGCCCTTCCCTTCCTGATGCCCACCCCCACACCACTCCTTTGCATTGTGTGGGAATTTTCCCCAAAACACACTGTTTTCCTTCTATTTCCTTCCTCTCAAGACACCTGGAACCTCCTCCTGCAGGCTCCTGCCCCCTCGCACTGACACTTCCCAGGGCAGCAGCTTACTGTCTGTGAAACCAAACCAGTCGCACATACAGCACAGGGCTGCCGGGGTGACACATGCAGAGACAACAACAGATACAAGGGCTTGTACGTACTAATGGTGACAGGTAACTTATTTCAGCAAGACCAGCCTGACATATTTGAGGAAAAACAGAAGCAGAAAATACCAGTGAGGACTCCATCCAGAAGGCTGTAGGGGAAGTATTTTCCATCATGAAGCGCGTGATGAAATGTATTTGAAATTCGTGTTTTGACATCTCAAGCTGTTACTGTATTAAAACTGTATTGAGAAGTACAAAGCTTCATTCTGCTAAGGGACTGCATATGCTCTGCTTCACCAAGTTATTTCTGCTGCAGTGTTCACCTGATTCAAGAAGCCATGCAAACACATGGCTTAGGTGGCTCATTGAAAGTGTACTTGTAAATTAGAACTGGTGTAAATACAGCTAAGGCAAAGGCTGGACTTAGCTGAAAGCCAAGCCCGCAAGGCAGACCATGGTATATTGAGATGCAACAACAAGAGAGTGCCTTGCACAAGTGTTCAAAGCGTGATCACGGGTACTGCCAACTACTGGGGTTCAGTTCTCCCACTCTGGCCACTTCTACATGCTGGAGCGGGTGTAACCACATTTAATGAAATCAATCCTAGGTCCCACTTCCCCAAGCCCACCACGAACCACATTTTCACAGCAAATCATCTCAGCCTGTGTGACTGCAGAGAAAACCACAGTTATAAACTAGATGCAAGCAAGGCCATCGCATCTGCCTCAGTCTGTAGACAGCTGCCACTCAAAGATGAGGCTGCAACAGCTACAACTGGGGGAAACCAGTCCACCTGGCTCCAAGATCTCCATAAATGCAGTGCTCAGCTTGAGGTGCTCTTGAACAGGTAAGCTACCTGTGTAGCAGATTTGAATAGCCACCGATCTCTGAAGGATTGACTTTCTCTTTTTTTTTACATTTCAAGCATCCTCATTTTACCTCTTTTCAGCTTCATTAGTCAGAAGCAGGAAGGGTGAAGCGGTGGTGTCCCTAACAGCGTTAACCACCAGCGTTAACAGGATGTGGCTCTACCCTGAGTCATCCTCCTCGATTGGAGGCGGCCGCTCACACCTGGATCACTGGGCACCTACGTAATACTCCTCAAGACAGACTGCTTTCCAAGCTTGCTTTTCAGAGGCTGCAGGTTGCAACCTTCACATTAAACAGTTATAACTTTGTATTTTCACACACCACCAAAAGGACTGAAAATCTCCAATATGTGCTCAAAATCTGAAGAATAATACGGCAGTTTTTCTGATGAAGTATCTGAGTCATCAGGATCTAGCTGAAGCCTTACTTACAGTCCAAGAAATTAAAAAGTTAACCCATACAGCTGCAGAATATGACTAAATATCCAATTATTAGCTGGTTTTGTTTCTAATTGTTGTTGTGTGTTTTGTTTTGTTTTGTTTTTTTTTTAATAATAGAAAACTTACCATGTTTTAGTATTCTCCAGTGAAATGTATTTCGTGGGAACTGGAAACCATTTACATTAAATAAACCAAATGAACACCACTGTTATACAAGTCCGTGTGCATATGAGTAGAACTGAGGTGCCTCAGTTGAGAAATATCTCTGCCAGTACAGTAGTCTCATCTTCTGTCTTGAGATACATTACATCAAAGGCTTCACCGATGAATCTCCTTGCCCATCTAAGGGCAGTCAGTAGCAGAGATGGCCAGCAGACTCACATTCCAAGCAGATGCAACTTCCTACACGTCTGACAAAACAATTCAGTTCTCACCAAAGAAACATCCCAGAGGCACTCATTCTGCTGGAATTATCCCAGTATTTGTTTCTTATTTACTGGGGGAAGCATCAGTTCAGGGCAAATAATTTTTTTGCCACTCTCTCTAGATTTGAAAGGAGAAACACCATGTAAGTCACAAGAGTTTGTGGTTTTTTGTTTGTTTGGTTTTTTCTGTCTATGAAGTCTCCTCCTGAACAGTGGCATGGATGTGCTAAGGAACACCCTCGCTCACTGCATAAGCAATCTTTCATGTATAGTAATAATAAGGGAGATTGTTAATAATTTGTTACTGGTTGGGACATAATTAAGGAACATATAAACATGATACTACCCTGCTGGTGCACCCTGGCAGCAACTTCAAAATTTACTGTTTAAACAGATGGATGAAAGTCCTTTAAATCTGAAAGTACTGGAAACTAAGGAGGAATTATAATTCAGAGAAGTCTACAGCAGAAGGATGTACAATTGCTGCAAGATGCAGCACAGAGACTTACAGAAACACCACCACCTGGCCAACCCAAGTCTGCAAGTGCAATTAAAAAATATCACTGTGAAGTTGCTGCAGGCTACATTTTCACTTACACGCCATTACAATAATTATGAAGCGGAAAAAACTGAGCAATAAATGTCTATTACAATACCCAGCTACAGTTGGACTACGGTCAAGTCCTGCAACAGAAAAACTGCCAATCGACCATGACTGCTACACATACAACAGAAAAATCGAACACCTTTAATATCACACTTATCTGATTTTACCATTTTAAACAGAGAAACAGAAGAGAGGCAAGTTACCTAGGCTCTTACACCAGGATTTATCACAGCCTGGAGTGAAACCAGGCTTGCTTAAACTGCAGCCTGGGGTGGATCCAAACCACACAGCAAACAGGGAGGAGACTTCCTTTCCTCAGACTGCTCAAACTTGCCAAAACTTCTGTGACTCAGTAAATGTCCTTCTCCTGAGTCAGCGCTGAAGCAGAGCTCCAGTGTTGCATCTGATTTACAGTGCAGGTTAAAGACTGTAGGATTGTTGGTTTTCTTAAGGGGCAATCTGCGAACGGTACCCCGAGAGTGTCTGGTCGCTAAAACCCGCGTAACCTTGCAGAAGTACCCCGCGCCCCAGTCTGTCTCTCCCAGTGCTGTGTGCAGACCTGCTGGAGCCCTGCTTTACCACATCACACGGAAGAAGGTCATAGGGCTCTGAACTCCATTTGTACAAAGTAAACAGGCAAATAGATTCCCGTTTTAAAATGTTTTAATTGATTTCATACTAACTCGTCTTCTATTGCAATAAAGCAGAGTGCAGCAGGTTATTCAGAAATTGTGGAGTGCTGAAATTTGGAGTTAGGCTGAATGAAAGACTATGTACAATATAAGTCATCTTTCTGTTGTGTTATAAATTTATTCTTGTAATTTTTACCATTTATTCATCCCAAAAGACATATTGCATATTTGGAACATTTTTAAATAAGAGCCACTATATTATTCAAGACAAGTAGTTCTGTCACATTGAAACTGTTGACAAACCCAATAAAAGTATTTTCAAGAGCAAGAAGTCCTTATAAGAAATATAAATAGAATATAAATTTCCTAAGTGATCTAGCATGAAAAGATTAAAATTGTAAATCCATTCCATACTGAAGGCTGTACTTTACCACTCATAGTATGTGCATGGTGTTTTTAAAAGAAAAACTAACAGGGTACCGAAACAAATATGGGGCAGCTTTTGGATAAATTGTATTCTAATAGAACAGAATGAATTGATCACTTCACCCTTTTCTCTCAAATTACTGATTAATATGATCAGGTAAGAAAAAGTTACTTTTAATTTAACCCGAGCTTTGGATTTGTTCATCTTCATCAGGTACGATGAAGAGATGACATGCTTGGAAGCACATCCGCATTTTCAGTATATCACCTGACATAATAGAAGAATTACATCTCCATTCCCATATTTGAGAATTATTTAATTAACAATCTCCATTCTCATGGTTGCTAAATGCAAGTAATCATGATCTATTTATCGCATGCAAGCGCAATCTCAGAACAGCAACGCATACACATGCGCACACGCCCTCGGTGCATTAGAAGTGTTGCATTTCCAGCACTGGGAATAATGCTGAGCCAAACTGAGCAGACTGAAAAATTCAAACACAGTCACATGAATAATTTAAAATTAGAAGCACCTTATAGAGGTAAGCGGCAGTAACAGGCAACAACATGATGGGGCTGAGGGAAAAAAGTAAAATATATGATCTAGGGAAGAGGACTAGTTTTGCTTCGCCATAAGATCTAAGCATATCACAGAGTAATCTGTGGGAAACAATCAGTGCAGGATTCAAGAAAGCAGAATAATTCATACCTGTCAAAGCACTTTTAAAATTAAATTCCACTGTTATAGTTTTTTTTAAAAACTTACGTTTATTGGTGTTATTAAACCAAGACTTCTGCAAATCATCTGACATTCCAATAGAAGTGATCACTACACTACTGACACAGTAACTAATAATCCAGATTAAAAACCAGTTGACAGACTGCAAAACTAAGTGAAAGAATTATTCTGTGAATGCTTTCCCTGCTGTCCTGCAGGGATCTGGTTTTGGCTCACTCCCGTTCAACAGTGTACGATCAACAGTCTAGGAAAAGCTTCAGTAGTCATCCCCATTAAAACCTGAAGGGGAAACCCCCCATTGATGAAGTGCTGAACAGTAATGGGAACAAGTTGCTGCTTTGGACTCCTTGCCTACAGTGGTTTTTACCGAACAATATTGCGAAGTCAGATACCACAGGGCTGGCGTGATGTGAGGAACACATGGATTTGATTCACAAGATGAAAATTCAAATGCTAAAGTCAGTGAATCCCAAAAAGGGTTCTGGTAGACAGCCAAGCAGGAATACCAGAGCAGGATGTAAAGCTTATCATGTATTTATATGATGTTAGTAAGGTCATCACTGTAAGGGCATGTTCTGTTCTGACATCTACTCTTCCAAAAAGAACATAGATAAAATTAGAAGTAGTTTTAAAAGCTGACAAAAACTAAAGGGATGAAGAAAAAAATTAAGAAACTCAATCCATTCATGTATGGATCATGGTATGGATCATGATATGCCAAATCCCTGGATCAGGACAACATTTGCAGTAGTAGAAAACCATCCAAGAGAGATATATTGAAATCCAGTGGTAAGGAGCCAAAGCTAGATGAACTGAAACACAGAGGGTTTGGGGTTTTTTTTGGTGTGGGTGGGTTTTTTTGTTTGTTTGGGGGTTGGGTTTTTTTTAGGTCAGTAGTTACTCAAGTAACTTACCTACAGAGGCGACTGATTCTTTTTCTGAAGTTCTCAAATCAAGATTTCTTTTGTCCTAAAATATATGCTTGACATTATGCTTCTGATGTTGCAATCAGTCGGTGAATTTCTATGACTGTGATGCCCAGAAGAGCAATCAGGTATGAGCTCGCTTTACCAACTAATGGAAATTTAAGCCCTTAATGGCCCCTACCACTGAAACTTTTGTTTCAGTCACTAATTTGGCTTCTACTTCTGGCAGCCTTTAGTCAAACACTGGTAGCACCCACTATATTTAAAGCAGTAGCACCCTGTCTCCAAGCAGAACAACTTGGCTGTGGGCAAACCTTTGCTCGCTAACATGAACGAGTTGGTACAAGCTAAAACCCCAGGAAGACAGGAAGAACTGGGAGATCCATACTGCAGCCCAATTCCCCACCAGGACAGAAAGAAAGGAATTCTGTGTCCAGAACACACACAGAGGGACTGGGATGACTATATCAGCTGAATTTGGGGAATTCAATGCAGCTCTTTGCTGGAAGAAATCATCCTTTAGATCCAGAGGTATATGCTTGAAAGACAGAGGGAGAGAATATGTCTTCTAATTATTTCATATTCCAACTGCGGTATTAATGGAGACTCAAAATCTTGAGACAGTTGCTAGTGAAATACTAACGGTGGAAAAGCCAGAGATAAAAAGGCCCCTGGTGGAAACCTGCCAGTCCCTGAGGCAGAGCTTCTGCAAACTGCAAGGGCTGCCCAAAAGCCGATGTGGTGACCTGGTGTTTTAAAGCACTCAGATGTTGCTGGTGGAATGAACCTCGGCAGTGGATTTGTCATGGAGAAGATTCAAGCTGAAGAAATGATTCTTGCAAGTGGTAGAACCCTACAGATTAAGGCAGGAGACATTCAAAATCCTATGTAAAGCACACTGAAAATCTGAACAGGTAACTTCAAAGAAAAATAACTCAGGAATATACTCCCAAAATACATACACAGATGATTACCTTTGCTTCAGCCATCCGTCATTTGATACTAAGTCTCACTAAGACTATTCTATGTGAAAACTTAGCAATATATTGCGCAAGCTCACAATTCTCCATTTAGCACCAAAAAATCCAGAGATTCAGCAAGAAGGATCAGGCTAAGACTCTGGAAGAATGCATTTAATTCAGCTACAAGGAACAGGAAAATTACACTATACTTTTCATGTATTTTATATTTTAAAATAAAAGGCCTGCTGTTGTAGTCCCTATGTAGATAGAATTCTTTTAGAATTTATTTTTTTTTTTTTTTTAAAAAAAGAGGTGCCTCAGTCAGGACACCAGGACAAAACTGAAGTGTTCAGATTTTTTTTTATATTAAATCTTCCAAATTGAACTAGCAACTCTCAGACTAATTTTTCTAGTATGAGGGACCTTTTTAAATCTCAAACTTCAGTGCAAAACTTCAGAGCACTCATTTTACACGTAGACTTAGAACATCTTACACGCTTGTGAAAAGCTGCCTGTTACAGTAAGTCCAAGTCTTTAAGCCTCACATCTAAAAAGAAAGAACCTAAATATGAATGTGAAAGAGCACACACATTTACCATAAACAAATGCAACAAAAAACAGAGAGGTTTGTGCATAGAGTGCTTCCAAAATAACCCCACTTGCTGCTTTAGCATTAAAGACCTGAACAGCAACCACCCAGTTATCCAATCCTTCTCCAGGGGCTCTCATAACAAGAGAGTGAACTGTGTATTTTAGCTCATTCCTGACCATTTTGAACATGCAAAACTCCTGGGAAAGGCACTGTGTTAGGAAACCACAGGGATAATTGTAAGCACAAACCCCCATGCAACATGAAATGCACCTGTGTATACAATATAAATATGCACACATGCACATAACTAAATTAGAAATCTTTCTCCTTTAATACAGCCATGTTGGGTCTCAAATTTCAGCTCTCTGATGCTCTAAAGATTTCTGAAAACACAACATTTGTCTTTGATACAAGAACACAGGCAACGTTGCTCAGTACAGGGCACCTACTCACAGCACAGGCCCACCCGAGGCTGGTCCCAGGGAACTCGGCGCCAGCCCGGAGGGACCACTGCTCCCCCAGGCTCCGCTCCACCTCCTCACACCATGTCTACATGCTACGGGCAGGGAGGAGGGAACACAACCCATTGGAAAACAAACAGTAAGTGAAAGAGGGACAAATAGGGAGTTCAAGACACTGAAGAGAGGAGGCAGCATCAGGCTCCCTTCCCTGAGAAGGGCTTTCTACTATTGCCCTGCTATCCGTAGCTACTGCTCCTCTCATCTCACCACCTCTGCCACAGGTGGCATCCACCGTTCACCTGTGAATGCTCCCCCCCATGGCAATATGCTCCCAAGCCTTCCATGGCTCTCTCCTCCCCACTTTCTTTCTGAAAACCACAGGCAGGAGATCAGCTAGACAAAAATTTAAACCAGTGCAAATGTGAAATACAAGGTAAAAAAATGTCTTTTGCTATTACTGGACATGCTGCAGACATTGTGCCTAGTAACTGTGGCAATACCTAGCGCAAAAGAAACTTAGCATGAATCTCTTGTTTTCAAATGACATTCAACTCAAACATGCATAGGGAGAGTAAAGTTATTTTATTAAATCATGCACATCACGTGTGTTAGTGCAAATAGTTTAATCTGTACTCCAGAAATTCTATTGTATTTTTATATCTTTACAAAATAGATTTAAAACAATTATTTACTTTAAAAAATGTAATTCTGAAGTTAAGCATTTCAGAACAATATTTGCAATAACCTATATACAAGAGGTACTAAGTACCACTGGCATACGAGTGTTCTGTGGTTGGGTGGCTTCCTGCAACTGAAAAGGATGAAATGAATGAACTAAATGACAATATTTTCTACAAGTCACTTGTGGACTGTTCTTTCCAACTAATAATCCTCCCATTAGCAAATCCCATGTAACTTAAGATAGAACCTTTAATTAAACGACAATGACCCTTAAAACCTCACAAAGTAAATTATATGCTAAATTTCTATTTAAATATTTAAACTATCTGTCGATTGCCATAACATTCTTTAAAGCCAATTGAATTGCTGAGATTACCTCCCTATTTTGAAGTTTCCTTTAGCAGAGGCATTTTACTTTACCATTCTTTAGCATATTAAGTCTTTAGTAAACTTTTTTGACAGAACTGTTGAGCTGAACAAGACAACTAGAGTCTACATTTAATTCAGCACTAAACTACAGTGATTCCCATCAAAAGTCAGCAAATAGCAATAGTTATAGTACTTAGATAAGGAAAATAAACTTCGTAATGGGGACCACTGCATCATACTTACAGCCATGTGATGAGGATGCACAAAATGTTGCTACCAAATTAAAATCATCTTCACCTGACAATACTTCATCAGGTACATGATTCCAATTTTGTAGTATTTTATGTATCTTAAGATTTTTTTTCAGCTAATCACAGACGTACTGTAGCAGTTCTCTTAATAAAGTTACGTCAACAAAAGCTTATTTAAAGAGCTTCTCCAGCTCAAGTCAGAAAGTATCAAACGACTGAAAAAATAAATTGATACATGTGATATGTGAGAAAGTATTCATACTTTTAAAGAACGTAACTCTTTAAATATATGAAATTTAATAAATTACATTCAAACTAAAGTTAGCGTAAGTCGAATCACTGCACTATGTCCATCAAATGACCAAGTACTTGCTCCCAGAAATACCTTAGTTCACTCAAGAACACACACATGCTTACACTCACACACACGCACTAATTACTCTAGGCTGGTCTTCACCATCAATATCTCTATCTCTTTAAGGCTGGATATGAATTGAATTTATTCCCAAAAATTATTAATAAAGCAATCCTTATCAAAGAAAAATATGCTTCCTTCAAAAGGCATGGTAAGTTTTCCTAAGTCTTGTTCCCAACAGCTCAGTGACTAACAGCAAGTAAAATGGTATACTAGTTTGTTTTTTTTTTAAAAAAAATAAAATTGTACTGAAAGGCACTGAGCACACTGCACCTGTTTTCCAAGTATCTGCAAGGTTACTTGGCTTGGGTGTCCAAATCAGAAATGTGTTTTTTCTTTTAAGTCTGGCAATCAGATTCTAAAGTAAGTGTCCACAACCCTAGCCATTATAAATAATTTGGTACCAAGAAGCCTACTTTAGGCCACCATTATAGTATTCAGAATCCCAACATACTAATTTAAAACTTGCATGAAATTGTAAGCAAAAATATTGCTCACAGTATGAAGAATCACAATTTTATTCCCTCTTTATAGACAGATACATTTTATACAGTTTAAAGCAAATGACCCTACTGCTGTTCTCACGCGGAGCTGTGCTGTATTAAGAGGTAAAAAGGAAGAGAATTAATCTGTTTTCCCTCAGTATATGAATGTTGCCAGCTTCTAAAGGGAGGACGGTGTATGGATTCAACAACAGTTCTCATGGAGAAGCTCTGGTTAGGCCTGGGTACAGCACCACGGCTGTTACAGCAACCAAAGCTGCCATCACAGGCATCCAAGGCCATTGTCTCTGTGTGGAGAGAAAAAAAAAATCAATATCATATTTGTTCTAATTCATACTAATCAGTTTACCCCGTGGTTCCTGAAAGTCCTGAGTACCTGTTGATAGGCATCACTAAAACGTTACCCATGAGCCCTACTGCAGGCTAGTCCTGACTTAGAGCATCACAGTAAACCGTGTTTCTCTAGCAAAGGGAACTCCACAACTCTTCACGACTGAGGACCATCAGAAGAACTTTTGGCAGTTCCGTATTTCCAGCTTCATTACCGTTCGCACCCCAAAGAAATCTGCTATTAAACATGTGAGGGCTTAAGGTGTTTAAAACATTGCTTGTGCCAAGTAATCGCTAGACACAAGTTTATGCGGTGCTGGCATCTTTAGCTTAGCTTTTGAATGTTTAAATCCAGCTCAACGAAGTTAGTTTGTATCAGATCCTAACAACATCATTTCTAACAGACTGTCACAACATTTCATGACAATAGTAGCATTTTAAGAGGACACACAGAGATGTTAGAGAAAATGCAAGCTGAGAGTTCAGAATACAAACCAACCACCTATTTCTCATCTTGTCTTTTTTTCCGTCTTCGTCATAGCAATAGTGAGAAAAATTAAAAGTGTTTAGAGCCAGAAAGGAATTTCTTAGTCCATAAATAGGAACCAAAGTTTGTTGATTTTTATTATTGAGGCAAACTCTTCATTTTTCATAATTAAGCAATTAAGTTTTCTTACAGGCCCTAGCGTCGCAGCATTGTGCAAAAGGTAGCCCATTTGCTAAAGGCAAACCGAGACCGAGTTAGAAGAGGCACATTCAGAACTACCTTGAACGAAATTGTTAGAATTAAAGAAATCACACAGATGTTAAATGATTAGTTGATTGCTCAGCTCGTCAGTATCAACAGAATGGCGTATTAAATGAAGGGTTTGCTTCAGGTAAAGAAATACCTGTGAGCATTTCACCATGCACTATTTTATACAGAAATGGCACACACAGGTGAGAGGGACAAACATACATTGACTGAACAGTAGTGCTTGTACCTTTCGCTACCACAATGGGCCGTAACACCAATACAGGAAAGCCAGGATTAGGCCGATGAATACGGCTGGGACGGGTTGTAATATGGAAGGCTAAAGAAGGGAAGGGATATTAAAAATCACTTTGTGCTATAAATCAATCAGGTAAAGTTGATTTAGAGAGGGGAAAATAAGTCAGTGAGTTTTGTTTTAATTGAAATGTATTAAAGACATCTAACACATTACAGAATTATCTAATCTGGTATACAAGTTAGTACACCATTCTACTCAAATGAACAGGGATGTTTAAAAATAAAGGGAAGTAAGCAGAAAATGTTCTAAAAAACCTCTTGTCACAACTTGGAATTTAGCACTTAAAAACAATACAAATCTTAAACTGATTTGCCTGTATCTTATTTATAGTTGGTTTTAGGTTCCAAGTGATAGGAAATCCCATCTGGATTTCTTAAGACAGAAAGACTCACACCAGATATTGAATTTTTCATCTACTTCACTCCTTGCAAGTTAGCCTTTCCCATTTTCCATCACCAGCCTCCAGGAAAAACATTCCATTAGCAAATCAATTACAGCTACGTCCACAGGCAAACCCAGTAGTTCAGACATTTCCATGAGATTGTAACATGACTGTACAATCAATACTAAGCTACTATAAAGCAGGGAAGCACATTTCTATTAGAGATACCAAAGATCGGCATCTCTGGCAGGTTTGTCAGCCTTGTGACCAAATGCAGTTCTGAAAATCCATCAAATGTTGCAGCTGGGCCAAATTACCAGCTGGTAAGATTGCAAGGTTCATTTAGCTTATGGCCTCATTAGAACCATCTACACATTTTCTCATTTCTACATTCAATTAACTGTAAACTACTTCACATTCTGGATGGATAGCCTCTATCCTTAATATGATGAATTAAAAGCAAAAATGGACCTAATTTCTTTTTAATCTGTCCTTGGAAGATCTCTCTTTTCTTTGTATCTTAGCCTATATAATGGTGCACGCACACAGACACACAGAGGTTAAGTTCAAACCATGCCAAATATTTTCTTAAGAACTTTTTTGTGCTGAAGCCACCTTGATTTTGTTCAGTCAAATAAATAATAAATTTGTGTTTGAAGCCTAAAACACTGATTCATAAATAAAATGTCATCCTGTTATGAATTTGTAGAAGTCATTTAATCACAGAACCTCCAATATGGTTCAAAATACAGGAACCTTAGAAGGTATTCTAGTCTCTGCCACTCAATTCAAATTTGGTTTTAATCAAGGCAAATATTTAACAGGCAAATTATGTGTAACTATTGAAGTAATTTTCATGCAGGATTATTTTTATGTCATTGGTGCCACAAATCAGAGTGCCACCTTCCCACAGAAAGCATGTTGGTAGAAATAATCACAGCAGTGTTCAAAAAAGTGCCAGAAGTTTAAGTCAACCAGAGCAGCTTATGTTCTCAAACCATTCGCATA
Organism: Podiceps cristatus; assembly: GCA_000699545.1. Taxonomy (NCBI): domain Eukaryota; kingdom Metazoa; phylum Chordata; class Aves; order Podicipediformes; family Podicipedidae; genus Podiceps; species Podiceps cristatus. The sequence goes on along the minus strand of KL271922.1, from coordinate 20,275 downwards.
AACCAATCTGTCATATAAAGCGCATCAGGAAATAACCAGTGACTACAAGCATGCAAGCACAAGTAGTACACCACTAAGCGTTTCAGAACACAACACTTTTTTTTTTAAGAAAGTAAAACTTAAGCATAAAAACTTAATATTTAAATGATATTCCAAATGGAGTACAGAAGCTTTGTCTTTTCTCACATTTGTTAATTCGCTCAGCAATTCTATGGATTTCTTTTTTATTATTTTTTATTTATTTATTTCTTAAGTTATATGCATTCATGGCTGTGGCATCTTGGCAAATGAAAGAGATGATAAATATCCACCAAATTAAATGAAATTGCCTCCAAACAATTAAATTTTCCCTCTCACAAACTTATCAATCTATAAAAAAAATATCTCCTTATTGTTGAGAAGCATTTAACAGGCTGCTTCATCAAAAACGTGTGGCTTGTATTAGAATATGAAGATATGCAAACTCAGATACAGATGGGCTGCAAAAAGGAACAAATCCCACAGTGGGAAGTCACTTTCTGTGGGATGCTTTCCTCGGAAATGAAGTAGCAGATAATGATTCCAGCATAAAGGGACAAGAGTACTTGAAAAATTTGACCTCGTAACTCAGCCCAGTATCCATGATGATCCAAATAATCCACAAGATAGATATGTTTTACATTACTGATTGTGAATAATGGTTGCTTGAACAGCAAGCTTGTCCTGAAAGTCCTTATATGGTTGGATGCTCTTCATCGTACCCTGACCTCCAGGCTTCAACTGTCATAACTAACTCCTCCTCTGGAAGATTTTGGCAACTGCTGTGGATCCTAATTTCATTTAAACACTCACCTCAAATTGTTGCTAAGATTTCCCTTACCTTGCAATCTTTTCCACTTTTATCAGGTGCTCCAATTCCCTTCACAGTATTTCTTCCTTCTACTATCCCCCTTTTTCCACCGATCATTTTGATTGAGGTTAATGTTTACAGAGCAGAAAAATCCCATATTCACAATTATTTATACGGTGTGATCTACTCTACTAGAATTGAAAGGTTTTGGTTGGTTGGTTTTGACTTCTGCCTACGTTAGTAACTCAGTATTATCTGAACACTGCAGAAGAATTCTAAGCAGGAAGCAGGTTCCAAGAGAATTATATCATATTCCTGAAAATATGGCTGAAAAAAGTAACAAGGGGTTTGAATTCTTTACATCTTTGACAGCTCTACTATGTTAGAGGTTTACATTCAGTAATTGGCTCTGGCAAGAGTATTCATACAAACTTTGGGCATCTAGCAGACAGCTGACTTTAGAGGATGGGACTTGTAAAACTTCATTTGTAGACAGAGAAACAGTTTCCTAAAAGGCTATTACAGAGCATCCATTATCCTCCTGGTTTGTACTGTCCACTACAGGAGTTGTTCACCCTGCACTGAGGCAGATCATAGAGACAATAAACAAGCCATCCCAGGATAGTAAGGCTATATAAAATAAGGCTATGAGACACCCTTAAGGGAGTCCGGAGGATTTCAGAAGTCTCAGTGTAAAAAAAAAGAAAAAGTTGTCCCTAGCTGTAAATTCAATTCTAATTATACAACCCCTCAAATTAATTGCAACAGAAAAGAATATTTTCATTAGTGAACAGAAAGGACAGTTCAACTGCACCGTTTAAAGCATGAGCTGATCAGGGATAACCACTGTTAAAAAGCATAAGCAAAAGTAAGGAGGGAACATACGTTGTCGTAAATACTAATAAAAGTATTAATTCATTTGGATACAGGTTTCTCAGCTTTTACCCATGTATCATTCTCTGAAATTAAAAAGTTTTACTTAATTCTGGTTCACTAGTATTTAAGCCAGATGTTTTGAAGAGAACAGATAGGCCATATTTAAAACTGTCACACAACTGCAAATTTAACTTGCATGCATAACTGAAACAGCATAATGACCTTCAAATTTGCACAGGTAGTACCTGTGGAATGGAATTTCGCATATAATATGGTACACAGCCTTTTTCTAAAAGTTTGTCCTTTTCTATTTGACACGTATTCCCTCAATCAACAGAATTGCCACTGTCATAATCCGACTCCCCCACATATTTTGTACAGACTTACGTTGTTTCCTTTTTCTTGTAGCAGCTTCAGGTTTTCTTTACATTGTTTGAGCTCTTCTGAGAGTGACTGGTTTTCTTGTTCAGCCATCTCATACTTCGCCTTCAGCTCTGACAGCACAGTCTGTGTTCTTTCATACTAAAGACAAAGAGAAAACAGTCTCTGGATCCCTGGACACCCAACACATGCTTACATTTGCTCAGCACAGTTTCCTTTCCTGTCACCTGCCTAGAGTAACTCGCCTTGGATCAGTAAGCTCTATTTTCACAAAAGCAGGGTAGAAAAATCTTAGTATAGATCATCTTTTTTTCTAAATTAAGATTTTTGTCCCTGACTTTGAAGGATTAGTATTTCTAAAAACAAGGAAATATGAAGTTAATCATCTTAATCTCATCTCTCATACCAAACAATTACTCATCATCATATTGGGAAGGACTGTAAAAACTATGAAGACAAAACATGACACAGGGGAACAAGGAGTCCTTTACGTTTAAATAGTGGTCTTACATCTAGGCTGTAGATTAAAAACTACACCAATCAAATAGGTGCAAAAATCAACATTCTGTATGAAGTAAATCAAGTCCTCTTCCCACATAGCAAACTCAAACATAAGAGTAAGAAAGGCTTAAAAATAATCCTCCATGTGGGTCAAGTACAAACAGTATTGGGCGAATGTTTCATGTTCCTACAGTATGGGCAGCTTCTCCCTTTTCAAACTCACATTCAGATTTTTCTGTAGATCACAAGCTTTCTGGTAGTCCTCATGACAGGGATTAGTAAGGACAGAACCAATGGCTTTCAGTACTGGCATTTACCACAAATTTAAAAGATTAGGCATCTTTACAAATACATCCGATTACAAAAACAAAGACTAGCAGGAGTGGGTTTTTTAAATTCTGAAAACGGTAAGGAATGTAACATGGATTAATTAATGACAAAGCAAAGGACTGCAAAAGAAACTAAAAGCAGTGACTGGGGAAAAACTTCACTCAAAATGCTCATATGAAAAAGCAAGTAATTGTTGGAGACTACGGCCTTCTTTCAGACATACTCTTTAGAGGGTACACAGATGAAATAGATGCTCAAAATGCTGGCTTTTCCTTATGCACTGCTAATCATCTTCAGCAGCCTAGTGATCCAGTAAGATGAAAGGAGACCTTTATAAAGAACGTGTACTCCCACTGTCAAGTAAAAGAGTTTAAATCTAACTAGGAAAATCATACTGACTAAAAAGAATTAGTTTTGACTCGTAACAGCTAATGAAACTCTAACACGATGTTCAGGAAGACTCTGAATAAAGGTTTACCTGTCTGTACAGCTTAAAAGTAAATTCACTAAGGTAAATGCATAGAAGTAAACTTTAGGAAGTTCCCAAAACACACGCAAGTCATTTTATCTGAAATCTTCATTTTTAGATTTAAACCTTGGTTTATATATTGTTAGCTACCCATTAAAAGTACTTGCAGTAAAAGTATGAAAATTTTTCATTACTAGAAATCTTTTTTTTTCCTTTCTTTTAGCTTAAAAGTCAAAGTCATTGGGCATTACGTTCTCTCAAAAAAAATAGTGTTTCGTGTTACCTCTTTCTGAACATCTTTTGCTTGACTCTCAGCTTCACTGAGTTGGCTTTTTAGACTAGCTGCATCCCGTTGATGTTTTTCTCTCAAAGATCCCATCTGGTTTTCAAGCTCCTTTCGAGACATTTCAAGAACGCTTATATCGCTGGTTAGCGCTAAACTCTGTTTCTGAGAGCTGAAAAACAAAATCCCATTGATTCCTTGTGTGTTTTAAATTTAAACAAATGAAAGATCATTTTTTAAAAGCACTTATCCTCCAAAGCTTCACCCATTTCTATTTAATATGGAAATATCAGCTTAGAGCAATGATAGAAGTGCAGATCATCACTGTCTCCTTATACAAGGTACTGACACAAAAGTCTTGCTTTTAAATGTATGTGCACAGCTTAGTGTGTATAATCAATCATAATCTGTAATTTAAATAATTTATCATTAATAATTGTTAGGGTTTTATTTTACTTTTTATTATTTACTAAGTATTTATCATATATTTCAAAGTATTTTGAAACAATTTTGTAACAAGAAGTCTGTCCAAGGCTGTTAGAAGCATTTCAGTTATTTGCACACATGCTTCTTCACTTACTCCAGCTACATAAGCTAATAGTACATTCTTCAAGCGTTTAGTACAATTGCGTAATAGTCATAGAAAGCCCTAGATTAAGCCATTACAGACTTCAGTGTAATAACCAAGTAGTGTTAATTTGTGCAGGTGCAAGATAAAAATAAGGGAGAGATCTTGCATATCCCCATTATGCAAATCCTGTATTTGCTCGCATGACCTTCTGTGTGAAAAAAAAAAGAGTGGAAATCAGAGCATGATGGAATGAAAAAGAAAGGTCTGATTCCTCTAAAATAGAACATCAATTCTAGAAATGTTTTACTGTGGGAAATTTCCATTATTTCCTTAGATTTTACACAGTTAGGAAGCCAGAAGGGGACGAAAAAAAAAAGATACCTAAGCATGATGCTAAAATTCACATTTACAATAAAACAAACTTGCTGTCCCATATCTACTTTGTGAATTAAATTCCAATATCTGAAACTTAAAACCAATGTAATAATGCCAGATGAAGGGGTAAGAGGGGAAGTTACTTCCAGGCAGAAGATTTAGACAGCCTTTGGACATATCATGTGCTCAAATATAGCAAAAGAAATACAGTAAAATACAAATATCCTGCACTTTAACCCACCCCCCCAAAAGATATTATGGCACTTGTGATAAAAAGATTTGTATTTTTCTGTTAAGAAAAATACGATATAGAATACTGTTTCTGTCCTTCATTACTATTTATAATGTGATGGGTTTCCATGAGACACCATACTATCCGAGAATCATTTTCCAAAGCTGAGAAAATTTTAGGTTAGGCTATGTAATTTATTATCTTTTAAGTAGAGGGATAAATGTTAAGTCTAAATACTTCCACAATGCACGCTTTCAAGTCCTTATTAAAAGTAGCAAAACAAGTCAGGTTACCTTATGATGATATGGACTGATAATACAGAAGCATTTGCAAAATAGAAAACAAAATAGCTTGGTATAAGAAGTTAGCGTGAAAGTGTGTTCTGCCCAATACTATGATATAAATAAAATTTCGATACATTTATTGAAACACCAGACATTTAGTACCACTTTGGGGAAGAAAAGAACAGTAACAAAACACCCCTCTTCAGTTCCTAGGGTACCTTCCTAGACCCATCCATTGTGCCCTTACCTAGAAAGCTCCTTCTCTTGCCGCTGAAGTTCAGATGTAAGCAAGGTATTTTCCTTCCTTAGTGTAACGCATTCAGCTTCCAGAGCACTCCACTCTGCCTTCAACTTTTCAAGTTCACCTGCAATGAATAAAATTTAATTGAATTGAGTAAAATTATTCATGACTGCTTCAAGTATCACCAGCTAATAAACGGAGGAAAAGCCAATATCAGCAGTAAATCTCAAATATTCTTGATTATAATCATGTCACATGAATTTTCTCACAAGCACCTATAAAACATTACAATATCATCTACTGTTACTAGGCTTGTGAGCCATTAAGCAAGCTAATGCTATTTTTTTTAATGCAAACTTTTTCTAAGGCACAAAGGAGTAGAAAAGAGTCTGTTTATGAGTCTACTCTTGTATTTTAGGAACAGTGACAGCAAAGTGTATTTCAAGAAAATGATTTTCTAGACTTGAAAACAGCAAACAACCAGAATCACTACATACTATGCATCTGCTACAAGGAACAGAATGCTTAAAGCAATAACTAAATGGTGAAAATGAGACCTTTGAAATAAATCAGTCCCTGGTAAAATAGATAAAAAACAATGTTACATGTGTTAGTAATACAATGACAGCAACTGGAGTTTGAACTGGAAAAAGGCTTCTCTGACAACTTCAAAGATTAACCGATTCAGAATTTAAAGCATATTTTACATATGCTAGTTTCTCTGTTGCGTGTACAAAGTTTCAGCATGAGCTTTTGAACTCCTTTAGTAGATTCTCCATGACCTGAAGCAATAGGCCTGGAGCAGTGGCTCTCAAGCAGTCCTCATGAGACGTGGGTGCATTACCAGTAAAGTGAAACACAAGTGAATGAGCCTAAAAAGAAGTCCTATACTGGCTCTATGTCATGTGTCCAGAAGCATTAATTTTAACATTTTTATGTTAAAAATGAGATGGTATCAACAGTTTTATTAAGCCATAAAATACAGTTATTTGTCTTGAGGGAAGCTTTGCTAGAAAAATTAAAAGGTCAGAAGCTACCCATTCTGTGTAATCTAACCAGGCTTAGATTACACAGAAGTTATACAAGTCCTTTTGGAAATCTGTGGCAGCATCAATCCCTCAAACAGCACAACTTTTCAATCTTTTCCAAGTGGAATTATGCTTGATCTACTTTTGATATCACAGAGTACCTAAGCTAATTTAGGCATAATTGACAACTGCTATGTAATGAAGCATACAAACCAGCTTTTGAAATACTAGAAGCCTTGATACACTCAAATAAGTACACACATATGTGTGTATTTATATATAGACAGAGTAAATGACCACAGAGCCAGACAAATAGTGGTCTGAATAACTGACACTCATCAGGTTGAGAAGGGTGCTACTGTTAGCACTACTCTGTGACATCCTTTTAAACAAGTACCTTTTAAGCGAGTAGCTTCTTCCTTCTGCTGATCCTCACACTGCTGGCATCTGAGCTGAAAACTGGTTTGCAGACTGACAATTTCTTTTTCATAATCTGAAGCATCTTTCCGCCACCGTTCAAGTTCCACTCGCACTGTCTGCAGCTCATCTTGCAATGCAGAAATATCTGTATCTCTTTCTGATGCTGCCTTTTCTGCTACTTGTTGAAGTGACAGAATTTCATTTTGAGCACTGACTAGTTCATTTCGAGTGCTTGAAATTTCATTCTCCTTCTCTTGACGAAGATTCTCAATATCTTCCTGTAACCTTCGCAACTGAGCTGGAAAGCATACATTAATATTAATATTTTTAAAAACTGTATTACAGAAAATCTAAAAAACATGATTCCCTTTCTCAGCTTGTTGGTGTTTAATAGAACTAAAGAATCCTAATGCAATTGAAAAATATATTAATCTTGTCAAATGCTGTATGTATCCTTAAAGAGACATATGTGGGGCCATGTATTACAGAGAGACAAAAGAAACAAGAATTATGCTTGGACAAAGCTTTCTTAGACAGGGTTGTATTATGTGGGTGATATTAAAGCAACTCTCCAAAATCTGAAACCAAGATTCAGATTCAATTTCATTGTAAGCAAAACACACGTTATAGAACAAGGACACTGGGGCATTCAGGGACAAGAGGGAAAGCGTGAAAGCTTCTGTGATGAGCCAAACAGTTGCAAAGCTACATTGGAAACGTTTGCCTCTTCAGCAGTTAACTCGTGCTGTCTATAAATATTTGAGGCACAGAGTGTGATTTCTACTCCAGTCTCAACATGTAGTAAATAAAAATTATTTCTTTGCAAAAAGCATTTTTCAATATATTGAACTGTAAGTTGTCCTTTAGCATTTACAGTTCACTGTAAATGTCAAGCAGTCACTTACACACTGGGTTATTTTACATTTCTGCATGAAGGAAACCTTATATGTTATTCCCATTCAAAACTGTTTGTTTCATTACTAAACACATCTCTAAGCACAACTATTTTTCATAAACACACATGCAAATAGAATCCAGTGCAAACAGTTGGGGGGAATAGGGGGGTACAGTACAGAGGAAAGGGAAGTATGAAAGAAAGGACAACATTATAGCTAAAATCCTGACAGATGGAAGCAAAGTGTTTAATTTGCTCAGTGGTTTTGTTTTTCTTTTTAAAGAACATATATCAGAGTTCACATGTATTTCATTGATTTTTAACATGGGAAAAAGCAATTACTAAATTAATGAAGAATTGCTCTGAGAAGAAAAGCGCAAAGTTCTTAACACCACCTGAAAACCTAATACAAGATACTGTAGAGAGCCAGAATGACACATTTAAAGTTTTATCTTTCAGAAGCAAGAGGCAAAAAAGGACAGTGGAAAGCACAGAGAAGATAACCAAGGCTGAGTAACCTTCACAGATTTGTTGTATTTATTTTTCTTTCAATCCATTACAGAAGATGACACGGAGAATGTGAGCAAGTTGTGCTATAAACTGATACAGCATTAGAACTACTCAATGACTTGCACTTTCATGACAACTATACTTTTTTCAGTACCTGCATATACAGTAATATAGGTAGAATTCATATACAGATACCATCTAGAAACTTTGCTGTTAGTTGATATACAGTGAAGAAAAAAAAAGCAACCTCCCCCTTGCCCTTCTTTAAAGAGGCAGCAGCAAGACAGTTAGCTCATTAGATAAACTAAAGAGCCTATAAATTACCCAATTCCACACTCTGGAGGAAGATGAGAGTATGGGAATAAACAATGGTAAGTATTATATACTGTAACACATAAGACAACAGTAAGTTAGATTTCACAGCAATTATACATAAACAGTCTATCTGTTCCATAACAAAGACATTTGTAGCATGATGGATTCTTAAATATCTGTGAGCAATGTGAGGCTTGGAAATAGTTTCTACAGACTTATACTAACAGAATAGCAAACAAAGTAGTAGATGAGAACAACCTGACAGTAACATAACACTCTACACATTAACAATTGCCTTTCCACATATCCTTACGTTAGAAGGCTTGAACCTACCAAACCAACGTGCTCGGAAGCCACGTTTCTAAACCACCAAGAATTACAACTTGCTAACAAAGAAGGTACCCATTAATGAGCAAAGCAGTGATTTTTTTAATCCCCCCCTCTTCTTCAAGATACTGTTTTCTTTATCAAGCCAAGCCAAATTCCTGCTTCTCAGTAATGGCAGTATTTCAAAGAAAATTCCACCCCCCTCCCCCTTCTGTCTGCATTGTTGGTGAACAACTCTCCCTTTAAATGTTTAGGTGTGCAAACACATACAGTATGACTGAAATCCAAACACATACAAGTGTTTCTAAAGTTTAGTGGAGTTGTAAAAATAACTTAAACAGGAAAATTACTACCAAGAATATTGGAGCGGTTTCTGATGCATTCTAGTGCTTCAGAATCCAGGGCAATGAGAAAGAAAGCTTCCATCACATCTATTATTTATGTAAGCCACTACCTCATCTAAACTGAACACTTCACTTTTTTTTTTTTTTTTTAATAATTACAAGTTACTTGAGTTCCCTTGCTTTATGTATCTGTTCATCTAAAAAACTTCACATGTATAGACAGGATCTCAGCTGTTTCTGTGGCATCTTCTCTTTTCTTTATGACAAACATATAAAGCCATGTACCACTGGCTGACCTAAAACACAGATTCCATGAAAAATGTTTAAGAAATGTGCCTGCACGAAGCTGCCAGGATCTTTCTCCACTACAGTTCATAGAGGCTGCCAAGAGAGAATCCTGACATCTTGGTAGCTTTTCCCAAGTTGAGAAGTGTCATACCCTAAAAGTCTGGCAAGCAGCAAGCATACAACGAACATCAGAACATTTTGAACTACCATGGGGAGAGAAGAGGAGGAAACATAAGCAAGACCTCACTTGAAAAGGGTTCAGGAAAAAAAATACTGAACTGACAAGAGGCATCTTGCAGTTAAGTTTGGCTCCATCAAGCTTCTAACTTTGATTTTTTATTTTTTTTTTTTTTTTTTTTTTGGGGGGAGGGGGGGGAGAGAAAGGAAGGAAGAGAGGCATCTGTAACAGATCACAATTTTTGCATTTCCTAAGTTATGACTAGAACTGTAGGAACTGACAGGAAACATTTCACAATAAAATTCAAAGATATGGTGAAAGAAATCAGATTTAAACCATGCAACTAACACTTTCCTTCATTAGTGCTTATGATGCCACAGAAACAGACAAAGCTATGTATTTTCCCTAAAAGAGTGGAGTGAAAAAAAAATAATTTCCTACCTTGCAGAACATTTATTTGCTTGTTAGATTCTTCAACTTGCACTCGATATGCTTTTCTCTCTTCTTCCAATAGCGCTATAAATGAAAGTGAGAATGTGCCCAAAAGTTTTTGTTAGTACAAAACATTTCAGCTGTGTAATTAATTTTAGTCACAACTTCTCCTTAATGGAAAAGATTAAAACATTCATATTATTTCAGTAAGTTACCAAAGCTAGTAACTGTGTAAGTAGTTTAATAAAAAGTTAATATTAAGACATCATTCCATTATTGTGGTAGTACTACAATTAATTTGAAATTAATATAATATGTTGCCTGATCCAAAAACTCCATGTGTGCTAAATGCAAACTGGTGTGAGAGAAGAAAAAGAGACACCTGTAAATATACCCTATAAAGAACACTGAGCAATATGCAATTAAACTGGACTATACTATTTCCTGTCAAAAACAACGCAGTTTTTCTGAGGATAATGATACAGCTACGTTATCTGATAGAATGATCTAAACAAAGAACTGCTACTGAATACATTACGTGCATTATCTGACTGAAATACAGATTAATCAATATCTGTAGATGGATATATTTTATAAGCATGAAATATATGGAGTCCAAGTATATACTAAAAATTACAAAAAGATGTTGGTTAAAAGATCTTTTAAGATCTTGAACCAAAGAGTCAGAACTCAATTGGACTGTATATAGTTTAGAAAAAAAGCAAAAACTTGTGACGTTCTGTGCAGCAGATGTGAATGCTATGAAACAAGTTTATCTAACAGTCAGCAAAACTGCACCCCCTTATTAAGACTACCTCAAAAATACAATTTTAATGAATAGCCTAAACGACCAAGTTGATCTGGGTCTCACCTTGAAGTTCAAAGCATTTTTGTTTACTTGTCCTAGCTAGCTCTTGGGCTTCAATCAGCTCCTTGTGCAGTTGCTGAATCTCTTGCTTAGCCTCAGTCTCTGATTGCGCACCCTGCAATTCATCTGATAAAAGAACATTTTCTTTAAATCATAGATTTGTACAACAGTTTAATCTGCACTGCCATGTGATGACTGGTGACTTTTTATTCAAATCATCTGTAGTTAGTTAAGTAAACTCAAAATCAGATTAGGTAAATATTAGCAAAAATATTAATATACTTTTAAAAGGAGGAAAACGTAAGCAAACTATAAAACATTCATTATACATAACATGCAGTATAAAACAAAAAATAACAAAAAAGAATTAGGGAGTTTTTAAGAACACTGTATAGATCAGATTCCTGGATTGACAAAAGTGAAAGAACAGCAAGCGTAAGACAATCCCTGACTGGGTTTACAGCTTGCCAATTTTTAAACGGAGGCTACTCTCACCCTCTCTCCTAGCACACACTTAGCAGCAATGAGCCTGCGTCCCTGCCTCCCAAGCCCACCCTCCCGCAGCCCGGCTGCCCGGGGCACGCACCAGCCCCGGCAGGCAGCATAGCTGCACACGTACAGCCTGGCCGTGCGCTGAGGCTGGCTGACGCCAGTCAGCTGCAAGAGATTATGCAAAGAGTTGCTATTAAGTGGTTTGCTACTGCCAGTTGGCTTGCTACCATGCGAGGCTTGGCTTCCCCCTCTCCCTCTGTGAACAGTAACTACGAGGAAAGGAAAAATTTAGGGAAATTTTCTAAAACAAAATTAAGAAAAAGTCCACCCTCCTTATTTCATTCAGTGGCCTAGTGGATACTAAGCTAAATTTTACCCATAAATTATTTCACTATGTCTTAAAATATTAGGTATATCTTTAACACAATTAGATATCTATGCATGTTATTTAAACCCTAAATAAAAACATTAGCTCTTCCCCATGAGATTTGTATTAGCTAAACTGCATATTAAATACCTCTTGGGCTTATAAGAGATGCCTTACAGTTGCAGACAAATTAAATACTTTTAAAACTGAAGTTTTGGGTGAATTTAAAAGAGGAAAAATAAGTATTTGTAACTAATAGCAGCATCCTTTAATGGGTACATACTAGAAACTAGATGCCCGTGACATCTAGTGACAAAGAGGAAGACAACAGTCTGGCCAGCAGGCATCTCCAGTGCCAGCAACTGGATCCAGGAAACTCTCCACCGCATTTCCCTTAAGTAGGGTCTGTGTGGAAACAGATCTTCCAGTAGGCACAAACAGCACTAATAAACTATATAGGTACCGCGGGCTCAAACCTTATATGAAGCCAGCTAGGTGAGAAAGGTAAAAGAGGGAAATCAGTGAATAGAGTCCAGCTGTGCCTCATGGGAGAGGGAGAACAAAAAGGTAGCTGTGTTACACGGCTGATTAAACATGAAGTGCTATAGACCATATGATTTAAGATAAAGGCACACTGCTTAGAATAAAACCCCTGAAGGATAAATTATTTTGGTTGTCTGGACCTTTAATAAGAAAAAAGAAATACAAACTATAGTTTTGTTCATTATTACACTTTTTATGTTCGTATTTGACTGTATACCAACAAGGTAACTAAAATTTTTTTTGCGTTCTTCATTAAAAACATTTTTAATCAAATCATTCTAAAGTATTCATACTGTATCCCTCTAAGAAAAAAAGGGTATGTTTTTGCTATTCTCACAGTAATGAATCGGTGGGATTGAGAGGAGCTGAGGGTGCACATGTGCTTTTAGACTTTTTCAGAGCAAAATTATGAGAGCAGAAAGAATAAAGAGGACTACATATTTCATCCAAATACTTTCTTTTATAGTTTATTAGAGTTCTAAATCTGAGTTTCTCTTTACTGAACATGTTTTGTTCTTAGCTTCTCATGGATAAAGGACTTGGGGCAATTAGACTTTCAACCCTCCTTAATGAGACTGTTCAGAAGAAATGGACGGTAAAGCAGCAGTGTCCCAAATCCAACTGTAGACACCCTAAATGAACCTTCTGGTGGACAGTATTTTCCAATCAATGAAATCATACATCATAAAAGATAATACTGCTTCAAAGGAGATGAAGAACTCAGTTTATCGCACTATAATCAGTTTAGCAAATCAAGGTAAGAACTCTTTCCTACTCAAATGCAATAGGGGAATTTCCATATGCCTGACATGCTTCTAAATCAAAGTCAAGAAATATAAGTACGATAAAGTAACAGCTTTTTAGTCTTATCCAAACTGAACATTCCTTTAATGTCTTTTAGTTCAAAGCAAACAGCATTTTTGTGCTAACTCAATTTTTGAAAAAAATTTCTTAGTGAGTATGAGTGCTCTGTTTATGAATAATAAAACTACTAAATATCATTAGGCTTAGAATTAGTTCCCTCAAGAAGCAAATTCACATCACAAAAACCTGGTTTGAGAACCAACATAAAAGGCTGCAATTAAAAAAGTATTTGAGCAATTTCCAGACTTGTTCAGTATTGGATTAACCATTCTCAGAGAAGTCTAAGGAATTCTATCATTAACTACAACAAGATGAAAAAAAAAAAAAAATCAAGTACAACAGTGAAAACCCTCATTCACTTATTCTAGCTCATGGAAACTTTTAATCTCTGATCAGATTGTTTGCCATGTTACAACAAAGACTCTTAATTAACAGCATTACAGAATATTTTGTTTTGATAACAGAAATGGCATAGAACTACACAGCAGCTGTGGTCTTAATTGATCCCTTATCTGTACCTGCCTGGCCCATGGAAGCAACTTGATGACCAGGCTGGGATTTCTCCAAGTCTCACCATAGTTCACTTGCAAAATTTTGCAGAATTTCTCAGGTTATTCAGATGACTATTTTCAGAGTACTTGGGTGAAGTCAGATAAACCATTAAAACCCCAAGTTCTCTTCAGCTTCATTAAGAACCAGATAAACTGTATCACATATGTAAAATAAAGTATTTGGCTATTGCAACATAAAACAATGGTTCCCAAACTTTCTGAATCTACGGACCATTGCTGATTTTCAAGTTTCTAATGTAAACTACCACAATTCAAGCCCTCAACTGAAAACACTTCTTCAGATTCCATGGATCAGTCTTGTAGTTACTATCAAAGTATAAGGAAGGTGATAAGAACAAGCTTACTAACTTTCCAATGACATTTATTGCTTCTTGCCATCTGTTTAACATTTACCTGTTTTCAGCTTTGCAATAAGTAGTCACAAACAGCTTGTCTGAACAGAAGTGTCCAGGGAACTGTTATTAATAGCTAATAAAGTCATTTACCTTGTGGGAGGGGAAAAAAAAAAAAAAAAAAAAGTCCCCCCCCCCAAAAAAAAACCCAGTTGTTCTAATCTGTGACAGGTCTTCCCCTCTTTGCCAGATTTTGATTTGTAGGAAGTTGAAACAAATCCTGAATGCACTCAAATCTATTGATGGAAAATACACTTGGAGGAAACTACAGCAATTGAAAGTCTTATCATTTTCTTGTTCCCTTAATTTGTTTTGTAAATTCCAACAGTTAAAGAAAAAGGAATTCTGCCTTTTCCAGCAGCCATTTCCGCATTCCAAACAGCTACCAGATCAGAAATGTTCTCACTCTTCCTTAATTATATGATTGCATAACAAATCCACTTGAAAGTCTTTCTGTGGCAAATAAGATCCTTTTTAGGGCAAAGTCAAACACACAAAGTCATTTTCTGACAAAACCTCAAACAAAACTGCGGGTTTATTGGCTCTTCATAAAAATTACGAGAGCAAGTGATTCATTTTACAGATATTTTTTAATGGTTTCATGAGAGCAAAATAAGAAGGCCCATAAATAGCCTCAAGAGAAAAAGAGTCATTCCAATTATTTCAGTTAATTGCAATATGCAATTCAATACTGAAGTGGACTAATTCAAACAGGTATTTTTCTACTTATTCATTTAAAAGTTCAGTAATGGTTATGGTTTAAATCTTCAAATGAGTAAAGACAGATGAAGCAACAAAAACATCCACATTAGCTAAAGACTGCTTCAGTGTTACTACAGAAAACTTGATTTCAGTCCTTTAAGAGTTCAATTAACCCTCCCTGACAGTTTAATATACCCTGGACGGAGAAAGCGTAACTACACCTGACCCTTGCCGTGACATGAGGCTGTTCTATTCCAGGAAGCAGCATGCTCATGGCAGCCTTATCTTCACCTTGTGCTGCTAAATGAAGCTTTCTGACAGAACTTAAGACCATTTCACTTGCATATAAGGAGAATTCAGGAATGAGCGGTTTTCAGCCCGAGGGATCCATGGACTACTTTTAATGTGTCTGCAGAAGCTAACTAAGAAATCCAGCCAATTAGGAGCAGTCTCCAGTTGGCTATCTTAAAACTGTAATAACTAAAATTAACATAATTTTGACATCAGCTGGCTGAATTTAGTTTCTCTGCTGTACTGTTTACATACAAAGAGTTGTTCCAGCTGTGAATTCTGTGCACATGACAATGCTCACAGGAAACAAACTCCTTAATGTGTATCCCATTCCAGACTGAAAGTTCTGATACTTAAAGGACATCATGCTTTTCAACCGATTCTCACCCCCCAATAAAACTTGCTGTCAAGCCCAAATTTATTACCAAAAATAAGACAATCATCACTGCGAACAACATTCCCAGATTCTACCTTCTAACATAGGAAATCAATAAATATACTTGTTATTAATTGCAGAAATTAGAGCAAAACCCAAATGGAACATGCTCAGTATCTCAAACACTCATTTTTAAACTGCTTTGCAGAACTGATATCCACTGTAAGACGTCAAACTCAATTTTAGCTTTGCCATTTGGAAACATATAACACATGCAATTTTTGGAAGTCCTTCTGTCATAAAATTAGGGAAGTGTAATCAGTTACAGAGAAAAAGCTCTTTTACAAGTCTCCTAAATTTCATTATGGTTTCCTATCTTTCTGAACCATGAAGAACTCTGACATTCTTTTTGCTTGTGACCCCAACATAAGCACCAGTTTACAGATCTTATCAAATGCCTCATTGTACATAAAGCATAAAATTAACTTCCAGTATGCTAAATGAAACAACTAATTAATACCCCACATAACTTTTCAGCTCATGAATATATAAATATTAGTTTGCTAATCAAGTTTTAAGTACAAGCCTTCAGAGCAAAGAGCAGTAAAAAATAATTTTATAGTTATGAAGCTAAAGCTAAGGCTCAGCAATCATTCTAAGTACAGTTAAACCAGGAAATTCAAATCTTGAGTGTGCTAACAAAAAAATGATTTTAGATTTTCTTCTTATCCCATCAGGTGCAAGCTAACAGAAGCATTTCTGACAGTGACAGAAACTACACCAGTAAAATTTGGCAATGCTTAAAACACATCAGTGATGGAAGAATCCCTCCTCCCCACAGCTATTAGCCCTAACTTAAGTGTATGCTGAAACTATTTCTCAACTCTACTTGAAGTTATAACATGTAAATTCCTAAAACAGAGTGGGTGAGTGCAGAAACTAGCTTTAAGCATAAATTATTTCTATACTAACACTTCGAAGTATGCTTTTATATCACATCACCCAAAGGAATGGTTATTGATATTTAAATGCAACTCTTCCATATGACCATAATTAAAACATTTTAAATTCAGCACTTTACTTCAAGGGACATATGATAAAAAACAGGTAGACAAAAAGATATATATACAGACTATGCATCTAAAGTTACAAAAATAATTTTGTTTACCTTTTAGAAGAGCTACTTTAGCAATAGGTTCATTTAGATCTTGGTCATCCATTTGAGCATCTAAAAAAACAAACCACACCTTTCAGAGTGCAGTTATACTGCAGACAGTTTTCATATATGCACTCTAAGTGAAGAGAAGCTTTTGCATTCCCCTCACTTTACAACAGTTAACTATGAAGTTGCAAAATAGACAGTACTGCTCTAAGCTTGTATCTGGCTCTGCATAATACAAGCTTCTCCGCTCTTTTAGAAAATGCTCATGATTAAGTGATTTAATTCAAACTAACTAGATGTTACAAGAAATCTCAGTTAAAGGCTTACCTGTAGTGTCGTCACTGCTTTTTTCCTTGCTTGGACTAAGAGTGTCCGACAAATCAGATTCTTTGACTCTTGCTTGATTCTCTGTAAGAGACATGAAAAATCAACTACAATCAGTACGTGCTTTGTTCAGTCTCTTAATCATAATTTCTTCTGCACATATATTTATTTAACTACTGCTAAGTGTCAATAGAAAACAAGTTAGTTAAAGAAACACTTAAAAATCTGCTGGTTGCTAATTTCTTTGTAAGTCTGGGCTAAAATGGATTCAGCATCACTGAAGTCATTAATCCAGCTTAGCATCTAATAGGGGACGCAACGGTCTCATGCACAGCTTGAACTTTTGTTAAAGCTGTATTCTTGCCAGTTGGAACTCTGCAAAAGCTGATTCAATCAGGGAACAAATAAGAAAACAAAACTAGAACAATGCAGACACTGTAACAAGTCAGAAAGAAACTGCTGTTAAGAATAAAACTGTGCTTCAGTATTTTGGACAAATAAAATAGCAGCAACAAGTCTTGTATATACTGCACTGTTAAAAAAAAAAAAGTGTGGTACGAACCAGTAAAGAATAGCAGCAATATGAATTAATACACTAACTTCTAGAAAGAATTTTCCATTCAAATTGTATTGAGAATGTAGTCTATGTCCTTTCCACCAAAAAACCCTTCATGAGATATCTGTTCATACACAACTCACCACATTATTACATGCAGCTTAATGCAGCCACACAGTTGTTTTTGTTACCAGTCTAGATTTTTAATGGAGACCAGACATTTTCAAAAGGTGAGGGGACTTAATCATACTAGCGCATCCTTTTCCCATGCAGAAGTGTCCCTGACTCAGAGTCTAAATACTTTATGAGGCTGTAATCTTTGTTTCTTTGTTTAAATAACCATTCCAGTTCAGTTCTGATGGGTCCATTAAACAAAGGCACATGATCTCTGATGTAGGCAAACCCAGAACATTTGTCAGCAAGGAACCATGTCATCAACATGCAGGTGAGGTTATATGTAACAAAGTCTTTCTTGGCTGACTATGCAGAGTCTTGGTTTGACACATCACTGCCCACCCACAGATTAATACAGGTTTCCTCTGAGTCTCAAGTTTCAGGTAGGGAGATACATATAAAAAGGCATCATTACAACATTCCCAGTATACAGACTTTACTTCTACCATATATGCAGAAAAGCACTGTGAACACAAATACTTTCTTCACATATAGATCGTGTAGATGCACAAAAAATAAGTAGCAGGATATGGGAAGAAACATGCACAGCAATAAATCAAGTATGTTATACCAATAGAGTTAGTATATGAAAATATGTAAAAAACAAAGGAGTAATGAGAAAGTTTGTATGCATTGTTTTTTCAAGTAACAAGAGAACAAACAGAACTAAACATCCACAAAAAGAAAGAAGTGGAAACTGAAGACAACCTGTGCACTTACACTGAGAAATTATCAAGATGACAAAACACAGACAAGTTCATAAGATGGGGGGGACGACACACACAAGACACATGATGGCTTTTCCTGATCTAACATGCAAAGTTTTCCTTTTCTCTGTGCCAGAATAACATCCACTTGTACATGAAACAGAAGGCAGCAAGTACAAACAAAGCAGATGATCAAGAGCCAGGCTCTTCCTATTTCAATGTAACGGAAATCACTGGAGAGGGAGAAGGGAAAAGCACCCGAACACCTAAAGCGCATTACGGGTTTGGACCTGGCAGCTATTCCAAACATATCTCATATGACCTCAGCAGAATTCAAAGCTCAATGACTGAAAGAAGCTTGAGGTTTGGGGGTGGTTCTTTGGTAAAACAAAAAGGGTACTTCACTATTTTTTAGGAAGAAGATTTTTAACTAATATCTAAAGGTGTTACATTACAAATCATTTTACATGTATCACAGAATCAAGCTCACAAGATTGCCATTAAAACTGCAATAATTACTAAACCAAATAATACATTCTTTTTGAAGTATTAAGAAAAGTATATCCTAAAAGCCTCACCCATGTTGTTTATATTAGTGGCCAATCCAGAAGCGCTAAGCTGAGCAGTATCTGTATCCAACTAACTTTACCATATCTGGTCATACATGGAAACACTGCTTTCTTGCTCAGTGCAAAACGGGAGGAACAGTGCGAACTCCAACCGCTGAATTAATTCTCTCTCTTCCCACCTCCCTCACATGCTCTCCCTCCCTCCCACCCACCCTCGGGTATACCAGCTTTTTCTTCCCTCCCATACTCCCTCCCCCGAAACAAGGAATGAGATGAGGCACTAAAGAAAAGATGCATCAGTTTCTACAGCTGAAAAAGCAGAAGTCAAGAAGAGAAATGGTTTAGAAACCTGCTTCCTATTCTGGAAGCAGTCATAAGCATAAAACCCTTCCCTGTACTATATTATTTCACAGCAGTTGTCCCCTATTTCCCATAATAAAACTGAGCTGAATAAATATAGCCAAAATGATGAAGTATATTAAAATGTGTTGACATCATACTTACTTGATGAGTTAGAATATATTAACAAACACTAAAAATAGCTCACTGCTTTGTAAGATAACTGGCATGCAAGTGTTACGTTACAGTTATTGTATGCATTCTTTTGCCAAATATGGCATGCTGTCTGTAGCTTATTCAGATACAGAAACAAATTAAAGGTGCGATTTCATACATTAAGGCAAGAAAAGATAAATTAAAAATTCTCTAAAACACCAGAACTTTTAACAAGCTAACATTTATTCAATACAATAACACTTTGCAGAGGACAGAGGGTAAAGAAATGAGTTAGTATGTCTAGACATTAAGAAAAAGCTGTAAAAGTGGAGTCAGCCTACAAGTCCAAACAATCTCACGTTATTAGACAGATAGGAAATATTGATCTACACACTTTGTAGCATTCCTGATTTTGGTGCTGCAAGATAAGGATGACCATTCCTTGACAAGATAAATCTCTTCTAATTAGCTCCTTGTATTTTACTTGTTTTACACAGAAGAGAAGAGAGTTAGAGACGCACATTTGTATTTTACTTGGAAAAGGGTGGGTTTAGGAGGTTAATAGTTATTTTAAAGTTATGAGGGTGTAAGTTAGACAAAGGTCAAATTAAAATTCACTTTTATTTAAAACTTAAAATGAAGCCAAACATTATTTCTATTTAATCTTATAATAATTAAAAGACTGCTTGAAATTTATGCAGTCATTAAAGAT
>KL271921.1:0-19918 GCA_000699545.1 Podiceps cristatus | reverse complement strand
GCAGCAAGGAATGCTTTCTCCCTCCTCATCCCCCTGCGCCTCCCGGCTGCTCCCGAGACGAAGCTGCGCTGAACGAATTGGAAAAAGTCGGTTGTCATCCAGAAACCCCAGGGGGGATCTGGCCTCCATTTCCACAGAGGCTGCAAAGGGAAACTCGGCAGAGTAGCCGGAGAAACGGTCACCTGCCGGCAAGGTCACGGCAGGAACAAAACTCTCGTCTCACCCGTGGCCAGAGGAAAACAGCTCTGCTCCAGGGAGGAGGAAAAACCTGGAACTATAAAAGGGATATTGTATAAGCCCTAGCGCAAAAGCCTTCCTGCTGTTGTAACATTTTAATAACTCATATTTCCGAGAGGAGCGGGGCCGAGCGCTGCCTGCCGTGACTGCGAACAATGGCACCAGCCAGACCCCGCGGAGGTTGCTCATTCATTGCTCGCCCAGCGAGCTCCCAGCCTGGCCCGCGGCCCCGCTCTCCTCCCAGGCTCGGCAGTCTGGCACAGCAGCTGCCTTCATGCAATTGTTCCCGTCTGACGGATTAATTTTCGCTCAGGTTTTTGTTACTGCCTTGCCCTCTCGCGGCTGGGCCACAGATCAGACGCTCCCTTGCAGATGGAGGCACTAACACCACCCCCGCTAGACGCTGTGGCCACTGTCCACGACGGGGTAAGAGCTTTAATCTATTTAACTTTGCAGACTGTACGGCACGCTGCTCCTCCCCTGAGGAGGTCATTCTGCATGTATCAGAGTCAACTACAAATACTACTTTTTTGCCTTTGCTTTTCTTTCCCTGTTAAGTTAAAAAGTAGCTAGAGACGCGTTCACCTGGCAATGGCCTTTAGCCATCGCCTTTCTGAGCAGGGGACGTCTGAACTTGGAGGATGAACACTTTCTCAGTGCAGAGAGAAGTAGTGGAACAGAACAGTTTAGCTGAACTGCTCAGAGATGCAGCTTCAGGATACCTCACACTTCAACGTTTTCTCACCAATCAGAGCCCCAGTGGGTTCAGTTCTCCTTTCCTCCCCCTTCAGGCAACTCATGGGTAGCAAAAAAAAAAAATAAATTGGTAAATAATTCTTTCTGAAGTATTCATCAAATTCTGATCTCACCAGGATGCATCCTCAGCTATCTGCTGTAGCAAGCACTGCAAGTCTTACTTGTGCTGGTTGGCTTTTGTGGCCGCATGAGGTTTCCCAAAGAGTTAAACCTAAGGTTGTTCATTCTGATCCGAAAGACCAGTTTTCATGCAAAATTTTTAGCAGTCACCAGATGGAGCTATTCCTGATAATTCTATAGGCATTTAAATTATAATGAAATATGGAAAAGTCAGCTAGCAGTATGGTACCTGTCTTTAGAGGTTGAGCATAAATCAGTCTGATCACCATCTACAAATCTCTGAACAGAGTAATTCGAGAATTACTTTCTCAATAACTTTCAATCT
The DNA here is from genome assembly GCA_000699545.1 of Podiceps cristatus. NCBI lineage: Eukaryota > Metazoa > Chordata > Aves > Podicipediformes > Podicipedidae > Podiceps > Podiceps cristatus. The sequence goes on along the minus strand of KL271921.1, from coordinate 18,480 downwards.
AGGCACAGCAAAAGAATACATGGTATAATCGTAATGGCTTCTTCCATGAAAGCCAAAGCATTTTTTAACAGTTACTAGCAGCGCATGACCAGTACCTCATCGCACACCACTCTGATTCAAGCGTTAGAGGCCACTAATACCCGTGTCCTTTCAGCAGCCTGGTGGTAACCCAGTCCTAGAGGTTTTCAAGGAGCAAGTTCATATTGCTGTTCAGCCATACCCATTTCATTGACACTTCAACTTATCTAACCACAAAAGCATCTTGGCCAATAACTAATTACACTGATTATACAACTAACTTTTGGAAGAGTGGATCTCTTCCAAGAAACCATAAGCACTTGCAAACCTGTCTTTACAGAGAGGAAGAAAGCCAATGCAAAAGCGGTGCATGTGGCTGCCAGTTATAATTGAAATGATTTTAATAATGCATGCCTCATTACCTTGCCACATGGCAGTTCAAAGACCATCTCCTAATCCTTTAACCCTTTTCTCCTGTGTCCTTTGGTTTGGTTTCTTAATCAGTGAAGAAACAGAATGGAGAACGCTCATCAGCACTTGCTCATGGGAACAAACCCCATGGGGCTGTTGAGTCCAAGATCTTAATCCCCTTCCTCCTGCCCTCCTAGTTTTCCTGATTTGATCTATCACTGCCAGCCGAAACAGTAAAGAAAACAGTAAACTACTTTATTATATACCCCAGACTGTTGGTTGAAGCTGGAATTGCATTATGGTGTGCCCACCAAGGGCAAGCGGGAGTCTTGTGATTCAGCAGCTTTATACAGCCAGTCGAGAATTGCTGGAAGCTGCAGATTTCACATTGTGTCCTTTATCCTGGGAGCGCTCTAACTTTTTCCAGCTCTGAATTGTCCTCTGGGTAGTCAGTCCCATGGCTAAGCTCTTTCTCCTTAGGCAGAATTAAATTTTGTAAGTCACAGAAACAGAGCATTATGTATTTCTAAATGGTTTTGAAGCATTCTTGCTGCCGCCTTAGCCATTTAGGGAGATAACACCTGATAGGTATTTACTATTTCTGTCCTACATAGGAAGATTGCAAACAAGAAAATAAGGTGTAAAATTATTTATGGCTGCAAGTACAGTCGTGTTCATTTACGAAAAGAAAATAATCTTGTAAAAACACATTCATTTTAAGCACAGCATATACTTACACACAGGTGTCCCTCCTTCAGGGAGCTTAACTCACATGTATGAGGAAGACCAAACTACGCATATGCAAACGTGCATCAACATGTGGAAAATAATAGCACTAACGTCAGATTTCAACACTAGAAATGCCAACAATGGCAGAGACTGCCATTTATAACCAGTTACTCGATATGTTCCAGCAAGCAGATACGTAGAGCTGTAGATAAACTGACTGATAGCCTAATGGAAGCTGTAACAAGGAACACGGCAGTCTCTGTGCTGTTACCACCTCACCCGCAGCACGCCTTACCCAGCCTCCTCCCAGTTGCCTGCTTGCCGAGCCATGCGCCTCCCAGCACAGACAAACCCGTCTCATTAGCAGCTAACCAGCGTAGGTGTTCCTCTAGCCCCAGGTCCCACCCGCCTCGCCCCACTGGTGGCACAGAAGGTGACATTGCCCTCAAACTCCAGCAGAAGGAAGCGCATGTGCCTACTGATTTTGAGACAGCATAGTCCCCCGACAAACAGACCTTGGTCAGCTGGCAGCAGAGCCAGAGCAGGGTCACCTTGGGGAGCTTTTCAAACAAGCACAACTCAAGCCACAGGTGATGGAAACCCACAGAGCTCCAGTGACAGTAGAAGAGGTGATTTATACCTGCTGACCCACAGTATTTTAAGCTTACCACGAAGGTTTGTCTCTTGAGCCTACACAGCTGTTTCCACTTTCTTCTGCACTAGGCAGGGGTGATTGACCTGCCTACTCCCTCTTTCCATGACATACTTATCAGAGGAGTTCCTGTGCCTATGGATTTGAGAGGGTGGGGAGTCCCCCATGCCTTTCCCCAGGACATACAAAAACGCCTAGAAAGCAAAATGGTCTTTACAGGGAATTTATTAGGCAGCCTGAGCCGCACTCCAGAAGCTGTGTGTTACCTCTGAAGCCCTAAGATAGGATTTATTGACACATTGCTTTACCTGTAGGGTGAGGGCAAAAGTGATCGAACACAGGTTTCTTTCTTGAATAAGCTTTAGGCTGAAGCACTCCCTCCACTTGACAGGAAAAAGATGAGTAGAATCAGCACCACTCATGAAAGAGCTGCTTTGGTGATGCCCTGCCCACAGGCAGGATGCTCAGCTGAGGGGACCGCTTCAGCCTTTAGACCCCATCCGACATGTCATGCTCCTCTTCTCATGTGTGGAGAACCAAGATGTGCAGGTGGGTATTTGCCTTCAGAACACTAAGAATTCCTGTTTTCCCTTTTTATCATGAATGAAAATAAGCACAGCCCAGTGACAAAAAAAAAAAATTTTCAAGCACCATCAGGTTAGATTTTCCAGTTTGCAGGAGACTCAAAGTAAAGGTCATGGTCATCACTACAACCCTCTCCTTATTCAAAGCAGTGTGCTTTATAGTAGATCTCAGCCCTGCTTCTAATCAGCATTCAGTACCGGGGAGCTTGGGGCTCTTCTGGTTTGGGCAAAGGGCCAGAAAGTGACTCTGAACAGAAAAAGTACACAAAATCCATCCTAATGTCACTGAGCAAAGCAGGTGAAATATAAAAATAAGTCAATTAAAGCACAAAGCTCTAATTCAGTTTTATAGCATTCTTTCCACTGTAACACCATTAGCAATTACAGTAAAACAGGCAAGACAACAGATCTTTATTTTGGTTGTGTTCTTTTAAGAAGGTTACAAGTGGTGCTTCAGAGAAACTGCTGCCCACACGTAGCAGAACTCAAAGGATCAAAAAGGAGCCACGGATCACAGAATGGATCAAGCAGAAATCCATCTCCCGATTCACAAGAAGATGCCAAAGCCCTATTCTGAACTGCTGCAAAAGATTGTCTGCTCCCAAATTCATCCCCTCTCAAAGCTGGCTGCTGATCCCTTCTCAGTTCCCAGGCACACTGCACTCTTCAGCCTTCATCCAGCTTTCTGTAGCTGAATCTCCTCCAGCTCTTGCCTTCCAAAGTGACATTAAATTCTTTTGAAGGACCCCAAGCATTTCCCAGTTCAACATGGAGAGAAAGCTGACCGTTTCTCTTAATTTCTCCCTTGCTACGCTGCCAACTTCCAACACATCCTAACCATATATTTAGTCTGCAGTAATTCGCCTTGCACTGTCTTGTGTGGGTTCCAAGCACAAGGATTACATCTCCAGCAAAGCATCCGTCACTCTCTGTAAAAGCCCGGAGTTTCAGAAATTTGACTCATCACACTGCTGTTGCCAGAGTTCAAAAGATCACCCGGTCCAGGGCACCACCGAGTCAGAGGAACCCAACGGCAACTCAGGGAGACAATCCCAAATCCATGTCTGTCTGTGCTGACAGAGCATACGGAGTAGGAGAGTTACTATTGACTTGTTCAAGGAGGGGATCGGCGCTGCGGGCGCGCTGAGGGCCCTTGACAGTTCTACTTGCTGCTTTCCAAAAGGAATGCCCTGAACAGGGCAGAGTCACAGGCACCTTGTAGCACAGGGTCTCGGGCACAACAGAGTTGCCTGCCACGGAGTCCTTAACATGACAAATAGCCACCCACCCCCCCACATTTTCAATTCAGGCTCCTTCATCCCCTTTAGTTTATAAGGGAAAGATTGAGTTGGGGCACACGGTTGGAGATAAATGTCACTGATATCAGACACCTCCTAAGGAATCCAAACCCCTTTCATTTGTTCACCTATAAAGGGGCCAGAACCTGGCTGTAAATGAATAGCTGACAGTTATTCCCAAAGGACTTTTTATTCTGCTCCTGGGCCAAACAGTGTCTCCAGTCTAAGCATGGAGGTAAACCTGTTAGACCAAAGCAGATTGACAGTCTTGAAGAATCACCTGCAGTGACCCAGCATGGAGTAGACACGCACCAAGGATCGAGAGTGGGCCAGGGAGAGGCAGGAGGACGGCAGACCAGGGGGATGGTGGGGCAGCAGTGTTTGGCATGCACTTCCCAGATACTTCATGGCAGCAGATAGCATGCAGTTTGTTTAGTCTGGAGAAGCTGAGCAGAGACCTTCTCACTCTCTACACCTGCCTGAATGGAGGTTGTAGTGAGGTGGGTGCTGGTCTTTTCTCTCAAATGACTAGTAATAGGACGAGAGGAAGTGGCCTCAAGTTGCAACAGGGGAGGTTTAGATTAGATATTAGGAAAAGTGTCTTTACTGAAAGAGTGGCCAAGCACTGGAACAGGCTGTTCAGGACAGTGGTGGAGTCACCATCCCCGGAGGTGTTCAAAAATGTATAGAGATGGCACTTTGGGACATGGTCTAGTAGGCATGGTGGTGGGGTTGGGTTGATGGTTGGACTTGATGATCATAGAGATCCCTTCCAACTTCAATGATTCCATGATTTAACAAAAACCTCCAAAACTGAGCATAAGTCACTTCCCAAGAAGGGTGATTCAGGGGCTGATCAGACTGACCCATGTTCTCTCTCCAAGCTGGAGATACAGACTGAATGCAGAAGCAGAACCACCACTGCCTGCTGATCCTTAAGGCCTACACCCCTGAACCAGTACCACCAGCAAGACTTGACCTGGTGAGAGCAAGATCTGATGTGCAGGAACAGGATGTGCTTATCCCGAAGATAGCTCTTCTCTCAACACTGCTCCATACATAATCAGGAATCATAATCCCAGCCTGGGGCAGAAACAGTTTTCTTTTGCTCTGTGCTTGTCAAGCATTCAAAGGTGGTGCAGTCAGCAACCGGATTCAGCCATTTGTGCACCGCCCATCAAAGATGTATTTGCGGTTGGAGTGACTGTGGCAGCAGCCGCACCTCTGAAAATACATAAGGGAAGGGGCCTTCACAAGGATCTTGGTGAAGGAAACCCTGGAATAACTGCTGCTGGTCAGATAAAACACTTCTGCAGTTTCCCAGGCAGAAGGTGGAAGCAGAAATGAGCTCTAGCTCAGAGGGTGCGTGTCCAAGCGTCCGCCCCGCTCCAGAGCGCCCTCCAGCACTGAACCGCAGTGTCAAGCAGGAGCAAGGCTAACCCAGCCAGGTCAGAAGAAAACTAAACACGAGTATTTTCTCTCTAGAGCACATTCCCCTACAAGCCTGTTCACTCTACAGCGCACTAGTAGACAAATTCCTGAGGAAATATCACCCTCTTGTGTCTAAGTTGAAGCTAGCAAGAAATGCTTCCAAAAGTGGAAAACAAAACAAGCCATCGACATTGCAAAAGCTGCAACGGTGGCTGTTGGGGTCGTTATTCCTGAATTTAGAGAAGTGGTCTTCAGGCTGTGGACAAGGCACTTAAGAGGGGAGGGGTAGAGGACCTGCCCTCCAGATCATCTGCAAGAGGTAGTGAAGGAATGTACATGGCTGTTACCGGTTTAAATTCACTAATTGAGAGTCTCAGCCTCACTTGAAAAATGTTTAGGAGTCTACAAGTTGTAAAAGGTGAAAAGCACTGATTCTGCAAATACACAAGTCAAATAACACAGAAAGTAATTAACCCCGCATACCTAGATCATCAGGGCTGACACTTGCTCCTGCCATCAGACCACCCAGCGTGAATCACAAACGCAGGAAAGGATCAGTGCAGAGGAATTAAATCCTAATAGCTCTGTTACCAAAATTGGAGCTTGGCGTTATCTCCCACCTACAACATCTCTGTGCTTTGCTTGCAAGAACCCGAGACACCTTCTGTGCTCCCAGCGCTGCATGTGACGGGGTGCGAGCTGCACACGATGCAAAGGGGGATTTGCCAAGCTGCAGTCCTGTGACCCATCCTTGGCCTAAACTGCACTTTTAATTGAGACATTAATCTGCCACTCATCTGTCACTTCAGGCATGAAGTGTCTCATGTTCCTTTGCAATCTTATTCCATCCTGAAACCTTAGCAAAAGGCTGTTTTCCTTTGAGAAAATGTTCTCCAAGTAGGCCCAGGGCTGTTTCTCATGGGCTTTGCAGTGGGATGGTCTCTCCTGCAACAACTGCTATCAGCCCGCCGGACACACCACGTTCATCCACATCTCAGTCATTAAGGCTTCTGCATATGGGGTTTGTGTGTGTGGTTTTTTAAAAATTTCCTTTTGTCCATGGACATTTCTGCATGCTTGTTCTATCACATGTAGCACTAAGAATGGTGGTAACTCTTCAAGGGGAGTTACCACATCTTCTGACGTGTTTGGCTGCTTCATTTGGTTTCATCTGCTCACTAGCAGCCAGAGTAAAAATATTTCCTGCTCTCCCTTCCAGGATAGCTTGCTCATTCCAGGAACGCACAAGACACCAACTCTATTTTACTTTCCTTTGGCCTATTTCTGTCCATCTCCTACAACTCCTGACAAAGCAACAAATACACAAGCAGTTTCGCTTGGAAAAAAGTGATAAATAGCAATAAAATAGCCTACTGCAGAAGTGAGATTTACAATGTGTATGTCATTTAGATTTAATCAGAACGTTAATATGCATTAAATGGTATTTGAGAATTTCAGATGTATTTAATAAAAGGAGATTTACATATCTACCACTGATTTTTTAATCCTTGATAAATGTGTAGAATAATCAATTATTCAATGAACATACAAGAGTTCACTGATTAAATCTCAATTATAAAGGCAAGTCTTACCCACTGTGTTTATTATGACTGTTCTCCCAGCATTGCTTAATTAAGCCATATTTGATTATGGGGTAAAAAAAACATTTATTGCAGATATTGTAGCTCTGTAATTGATGCCTATCTGTGGCCTGGCTGCTAAGCCTAATAAATACATTTTAAACAGCTAATTATTTAATTAACAACAGTCTCTTCCAATCTCAGTGTAAAGCATACTGAAGTCCTTTCATGAAAGCCCTGACAGGAATGAAACTGCTGGAAGCCGCTTCATTGCTTTCATCCCTCTCCCCCACGCGTCGGCGTTGCTGGGATGCTCCCAGTTCCACTGCCAATGCACGGGCTGGGATCCACCAGTCCCAGCTGCTATCTGCAGTGCAGACATCTGAACTGATCCCTCTGTCGCAGTCCACGGAGAGGAGCAGACCGCAGCAGGCGATGCTCTGTTCTTCTGTAGGAGACATCCAGCTCCCAGGGCTTTTTTGCTGCAAGCATCCTGCTGCTTCTGCAGACTCCGAAAGCAGCCTCGGCCGTGCTCCTCTCCACTATCATCAACAGACGGTCAGCAAGGTGAGGCCTGCCTAAAATATTTTTATATCACTTGCTTAATCATGTTTTTTGATCTTTATTAGTTTCTCACCCATTTCCTGAAAGGTTGGCAAAACATTCTAAGCTATTTCTAGTCACTAATTGGCCTGTGGCATAATCAGCAGCTGCGTGCTGTTCCCCACCTCCCGTTAGCAAGGAGAGAGACAGCAGCAAGGAGCTGTGGTAGCTCTTCCATAGCAGCAGCCTCTTTGTATGAGGAAGCAGCTTTTGGACATGGCCTCATCAGGTGTCTTAAGGTTCGCTTCAGGCATCACCTCTCAGTACAGCGACTCAAAGCGTGGCTCAAAACCAAAGACATCCACAGCGTGCCCAAGACTTGTTCGTATTCCTGCAGCTACGAAGTGACTCTTCTTGCTTGCTGAGATCCTTGTACCGGAGAAACTACCACATGAGCATTTATAGGAAATGGAAAGGGAAGAATCTGGATGAACTCTTACTACATACCCACAACATCAGCACCCAAACCTGTAGGCCATATACACATAGGGTAGGCACCTTAAGAGGCGATTTAATGACAGCTGCTATGCTCTCTCTCTCAACAGCTCTCTGGTGCTTCTCTGCAAGATTTGTAGTTTACTAAGCTGCCGTCTTTTGCTTGTGGTTTTAAATAAACCTTGCTCTAATAGTTTTCATTTTCTTCAGCTCAAAGCATTCAATCTGCTCTAACTAGCCAATGTCAAAAGCACTTGACCAGCAAGTGCATTAAAAGGATATGAGCTAAAGATTTGCTAATGCAAAGCCAATGGGATGCAATCGTAGCAGACTCCAAGATAAGCAGGTAAAGTTAGAAAAAATTTTGCTAAGAGCTAAGGAAAGAACTCAAACACTCTCAGAGCAGTCTGCAAAGCAAGCCAGCCCACCTCTCCTAAGGCAGAATCCTCATAGCAAGTGATCTTTGAGAATATTGTAATTCAATTATCCATCTGTTTCCTATCAGAGAATGATGGGCTTCAGGTTTTTCCCCCTAGGAGCCAGAAATGGTGACTGTTTGCACAAAGACATCCAAAAAAGGAGGATGTCAAGCACCATCCCCTGTCCTGGCCAACGCTTATCTATGTCCTCAGGAACCAGCCTGCATTCAGAACAGAGGCCATTTCTCTCGTTTGGTATTTTAGGTAACAAGCCCTGACAAACCTAATACAACACGATCTTTCTTTATCGTATTCAGTAGGGAGGAAGCTGTGCACAAGCCTATACATCACTCGCCCAAAGAAGCTGTTCCAACCACACTGTACCACAAAGAACACAAGAGGTAACAAACAACCCGAGCCACTTGTATATATGGATGCTATAACTGTTTCTCTTCATGTCAAACATCCTGGTTTGTTTGTTAATGAGTAATTAAGGATGATAGGTGAGTTAACCTCTTCAAGAACTTGATATGCCCCTTTGTAAAGGGCCAAAAATAATTGTATCCTCATGTTCTCAGTAAGTTTGGGGCCATCTGTTTTCTAACACTAATTTCAAGTTTTATGGCAGTGAATAGCAGACCTGCTTTTCAGAGGATAGGAAGCATCCTTAGTCTTTTTAAGTAGTAAGTCAGGTGCTTTGCAGTGTCTGAAAAATCAGGTACTGCCATATGGAAACCAAAATTGGGTATGTAAAAACAAGTACTGAATACTAACAGTTTAAAACTCTGTTTGAACCGGCACATTGTCTGTTTTGTTACAGTGTCTCAGGAAGCTACTCAAAGGAGAGTACTCCCGTATTTTTATCCTGGGGGAGCACATGGAAGCAGCAGCAATCTATTACACACAAGGGTTACATACAGGCCCTCTGGGGTAAGGCAAATGTTGAAAAGAAATACAGCTACCTGCGTTATCTACCCATGGCTGATGGTCAAATTGCAGAGATTTCTCTGGAGTGGGTTCATCTGGTTTCAGTTGCAAGCTTATTTTTCCTGGGAGGAAGGCTCCAAGTTAAAGCTCTATCATTAAGACAAACCTTCAAAAGAATTTTAATGAAGCAGAAATCCTAAATGTAGAAAATTAAAGAGGCTTCTGCTTTATTCCCAGTATCTAAAGCCTGTAGGCAACATGAAAGTCACTGAAATACTTCTAAGCCTGAATAATGCAAAATGTACAGATGAAAATCTTCCTCTGATGAATATTTGATAGGAGCAGGCTTAGGATGGAAGGTGGAGAGCACGCCCTCGCACCCACGTGTCTGTACGCACATGCAGAAAGCTCTAGAGAGTTAGACATGCAAGAGCACAACTGTCAGCTTCTGTTTTCATCGCCCGGCCTGGGAGCACGTCCTCCTCCTCACCACAGCATTCACTGGTGGGTGAATCAGTCTGTCCCTTGACCCTGTTCACACATCAAGCCCCTTCACATGATACATTTACCTGCTCTGCCTTAAACTGCTTGAGGAATTACATTTTCTTGTAAAGCACAAATTGCACATCAATAATATCTCCCTCATATTAACTCCTCTGTGTTGCTACCAGCCCTACACAAGATTTATTATGAGCCTCTCCTCAGGCCTCAGTACCTTCAAAGTCCCCTGTTTTGGGCCAAACCCTACCATTGATATTGCTCAAAGAGCAAGAGCCGTTTTATTTGCCTGACACTCCTAGTTACATGCTGTATTTTGAGCAGAGCTCAGTATCAGGTCAGACAAGTTCAAAGAAATTTAACTCTAGCACAGACTTTATGAATTATGCCACCAACAGGAGCCTTTAGGAACAGGTTGGGCAAGTACTTAACTCCTGGGATAGTCTAGACCTAGATACAGATGATTATTTTTTGTAGTACAGGCACGGATCAGATGACCTCTCCCAGCCCTTTCTAGCCCTACACTAGCCATCAGCTCTGATCATCTTCTCTGGCCCTAGCCCATAACTTCTGCTTTAGCATCCTTCAGGGTGCCTTTTCCCATGCTTTGGTAACATCCTAAAGCTTTTTCAATTCTCTTGAAAAAAAATGTACTTTTAACAAGCCACAGGTTTCCTCCGTCATTAATAGAGATGCCCGGAGGGGTGGCAAGCAGTGTCTCAAGCCAAACATTAGAACAGATATAAGTAAAAATCTTTATACTATTACACTTTTAAACAGCAAAACACAATCAAGGGTTTTCCTGTTAAGTATTGATGCCAACTCCTACTATAATATCCACCATTTAAAGTCTTTTAAACATGAGTTCATAGATTAAAAAAAAGGCAAAAAGTAAAACCATTTGAGACCACAGAGTATTAAGTATATATTTCCCACTAATAGCCTCTGGTATTTCCTTTTCCTCCAGCTGTAAAGAATCCGGTTGTAACACCACCCCTCCTCCTTTCTCCTCAACTGCCCAGGCTTTTTGACAGCGTTAAAAGCAGTTTTAACTGCTATTTGATGCAGTAAATTGAAGCACCTTAGGTCTAATACTTGTTGTTCTCGTGGTTCTCAAAGATATGTCTTGTTTTGTTGAAAAGGAAATGAGTAAAACACAGAAGTGAGGAGAAAAAAAATGCAGCTTCCTACTCTTACAAACTAAACTTGCTGCTCTGGAAATACATTGCCAACACAAATACTATGGAAAAATTCACAGCACAGTGTCTAGTTGCTCAGGCAATGCATGTACCTGCCTTTTTTATCGCAGGCTTGTAACATAGTTGAAAAGGATAAAAATATCTTTGGGGTTAATTTAGACACCTGTTAGACAAAGGACAGTCACGGAGAAAGAAAGTGCTGTACCAGAGAGGGGACGACAGCCGACACACAAAAGGCAAGTTGCTACATCTGAGGCAGCAACTAGGACACAGCAGAGCTGCAAGAGGTTATAAAGTCACCTCCTTCGCTTGCCGGCTTGGCCGGGACCACTTCCAGCATAAGCACAACGCAAGCTCAGAGCCACGCTGGCTGCTGGGACAACAGGAACGTCCAGCACCTCCTCCCAGCCCGCACCACCCTGGTGCGCCTTCCGCGAGGCACCGTGGCACCTTCATGCCCTGCCTTTTCCAAACACCTCAGGGACCACAGCTATGAACATCCCTCCCCCTTTCCAGGACTCTTTGCACTGATAATCATCACAATTAATTCAGCTTCATAAGTCCATTGTGGGCATGCCCAAACAAGCTCACGTTTCACACATCCAACATAGCAGGTTAGCACACGGTTGCTTTTCTGAGACCAGGCTTCTGGTGGAATACAGCAGCGGCACTTCCTGCACCCCTCTAACCGGGTTCTTCCCTGTAGCCGCCGCTGCCTGCCCCAAGGAAACAAGAAGCCAACTACTGTCTATCAGTATTTCTAACCTAGAGCTGTAGGACCTGCAATTACCAAAAGGCCATACAAAAACCAAAGAAGGACATCTCTCTCTCTCTCTTTTTTTTTTTTTTTTTAAATACAATGCAGCTTTAAAGCCAACAAAAAGAAAATACAGGACTTACCTAAAAATCCTGTCTACCAGCTCAAGCAAACCAGGCTCCTCTCCTCCTGCTCCTCTGCTTTATACTGTGAATCCCAGTGCGCTAAGGAAGCCCCTGCTGCACCTCATCACCTTTCCATTTAAGCTGCAAGGAACCTTAAGTGGGCAATTAGTGTCCCGCCTCTTGCTGGTCTGAAATGCCCTCTATACCCAGCTGTGCAATGCTAGTGAATTAGTATCCCTTAAAGGGGAATATATGTATAGCTGAGCACAATTAAAATATACTATGAAAAGGTTACCTCAACCAGCAAAGGATCTTTCAGAACTGACAATATATTGTCCCGTCAGATACAAATAATCTGCAAATTGGTCCATATATGACTCAGGCATTCCAAGAAGCTCTTTCATGTGAGCATGTCAGCATGAACTTTGGGATGATCAACCAGCCAGGCCACCTAGCAGCTGTCAGAATTCCATAGCAGGCCATGAGCATCACGTCACAGCTCAGAGTGACTGGTGCAGTCTGTGGTCAAGAGACGTCGGGGGCTGGCAGAAAGCACAGCAGATCAAGGCACAAGTACAGCTGTAGAAAAGTAATTGCACAGCTTTTAAACTAAAGGATTATTGGATAACATTTTCCATCTCAGATTATGGATCTATTGAGTCTTGGGCTTATATCTAAAAGTACCCAGGACTGCAACGAATATTGCTACTTTCCCTATAACCCTTCAAACAGGATTGTTGAATGTCTTTGAACCTAGCAGACAGCTAGCTATATATCATAGTATCACAGAACCACAGAACGTTTTGGGCTGGAAGGGACCCCCAGAGCCCATCCAGTCCCACCCCCTGCAGTGAGCAGGGACACCATCACCCAGAGCAGGTTGCTCACAGCCCCGTCCAACCTGGGCTGGAATGTTTCCAGGGATGGGGCCTCCACCACCTCTCTGGGCAACCCCTTCCAGTGCTTCACCACCCTCATCGTAAAGAATTTCCTCCTTATATCCAGTCTACACATATATGTAGGAGCATGTTTTTTCCCCACCCAGCAATCTGTTTTCAATCACTGAAATAGCTCTGCTTAAATTTTAAAACAAACAAACAAAGAACAACACAAAAAATCTTGTTTAGTCTCTGTCTCTTAAGCAGCTGCTTTGTTAATACTCCAGACGGTGCTGATTCCCTCTCCGCGCTTTGTCAGACCGAGAGCCTGTGATTCTACATCGTGCAGGGTTGCCTTTACGCAGCAGTTGGGATACAAGGCTTTAACCTAGCAAGCCGAGGCACTGATAACCACACAGCTGGGTCATGCTGAGCTCCATGCGTGCCAGATACCAGCGGGTTTATTCAGGGGCTGTACAAACACCGAGCCTTGCGGAAGGCAGTGCTGCTGCATCAGTAGCTGAGCATCGCTAACTGATACGCCTACACGAACTCCGCGCTGCGATACCGAGATGATACCCTGCAATACCTCGCCTGCGATAGGCAGGCAAAGCTTAAGCATGGTAGTATATTGGAATTGGTCTAACTGTGGGCAGAGTATCTGAGCCCCGAAGGAAGTTAGGGCTGCAAGAACCAGACCGTGGCTACAGCCTGAATTAGCACTATGCAGAGGAGGTGCACAAGTATAATGTAGAATACCCAGATAAAGTGATGAAATGTGTGTGCTGAAAGGCTCTTTATCTCAGCAGGATATATATGTGGTCATCAATATCATATACCAAATCTCCACTCTGATGTCAGAGGTGTTATTTGAGATAAATAAACCACACCAAAAGAGAAAATCTCAGATCATATCATTTGTGACTGCCAGAGCAACATCACTCACTGCCTGACAATACGCTTCGGTGACAAAGATGTTACAGTCATCAGCCACAGAGACCAGCCACTTACACCGTGCCACTGGCCCATACCAAAAGTTCTGCTGGGAAAAAAAAAAAAAAAAAAAAAAGCAGGCATGATGTAAAGTCAGGAGGTGCTTTCTCTTAGGTCTTTGTGCTAGGACGTAGATGAAATCAAAGATTAAAAATCAAACCCTTTAAATATGAAATGGCTCACAGCTGAAAAGTTTTGATAGTCATATTACCCGCCTCTACTTCATTCCATATAATAGCAGAAGAAAAATATGAAGGACATGTTTACGCTGGTGGGTTTGCATGATATGCAGGAATGAAAACTGCTTTACTGCCTGACTCAGCCTCTGACTTGCTGTGTGGCCTTGGTCCAGCTGCATCAGCTACCTGGTGCCTCAGCTCCTCTTTAAAATGGAAAAAGCAAAATGAGTTAATTAATGAATACATGATGTCGTGAGCAGGTCGAGCCCTATTCAGGTCCTGGTCACTGTCAGTAGGGCTGCAGCGCTGCCTGCAATGGCAGGAGCTGTCGGAGCTGAACGCGGCTGTGGTAAACCGGCAAGGTTCACGTGTTCACGCAGTTCTTTATTATGAACTGAACCCCGCGCTTGATCTATGCTTGCTAGTAAACCACGAGGAGAACATCATTGTCAAGACAGGCTGGTGGTCTTGGGCCGGCAAAGAACTGTTTCCACTGACTAATCTAATGGCCGCAGCCAGCTGTAACACAGAGCATGATGTGGGAGAGTGTGGGTGAGGGACCGTAGGCCAGGTCAGCTGCTGCTGCTGGTTCAGCCAAGGCCCAGCGAGGCTGTGCTCGCTGAGCTTATGCACCTGGGTCTTTCTGCTCTCTAGAAGCAGCGCAACAACCCTTCCTAGCACATGGGAACCAGAACGTTATCACAAGCCCTTCTCTCAGGATGGCTATAAGCCAGGCCGCTGCGCAGCCCGCTTGTAGCAGAGCGGAGCGGCAGAGAGCTATGTAACACCTCAAGCGTCCCTGCAGCAGCCACACTTCGGTATCTTTACCACAAAGACCACATTTTTTTCTTGAGGCACAAAAGCAGCCTAAGAGAAGCTATCTGAGGAAAATATGTTATTAATGAATGTGATTGTTTTTATAGTGATTATTTCTGCCTTTTTGTTCCACCAAAGTGGTACCCTCAGGCCCAAGTGCCTGCCATTGAATAACCAGCATTGAAGGAACAGCCCATCTCTGCCTCCAGCCAAGTCCACTAAGACTATTTGCTAACTTGCCATAATCATAACAGTGAGATTTACCGACATAAGAACCAGCAGGAGAACAGACATCCTATCGAGGATGGATCCACCTGGTTCACCTAATTCTGAACAAGTCTAAAAGCTGCAAAGTCTCAGTTCAGCCTGTTCATTTGAATTTCTCTGTGAGCTGAAAACCTCCTAGAAACTCTCCTCTATTTCCTGTTTTGGCTAAGACAGAAATCTAATTATCTATTTCTGCATGCAACAACTTTCCTCCCAAAACAGCCACTGCAAGGGAGGAGCACGCAGCGCTCTGAGGCAGGCCTCTGTTTTTAATTTTAGCCTTGATAGTCATTAGGAACCGCAGTTTCTTCACAGTGTGTACACATATACATCTGCAGTTTCTTGTTAATGTCTTTTTTGAAACCTTGAACCGGTTTTCTTTTTTTTGAAAGAAAGAGTTTTGGATCTAAAAGCTGTTAGAGTTTAGTCACCGACTGCCACCACTTTCAGGAGACCCTACAAAAGGTTACACTATGAGCATTATAGTGTACGAGACTGAGAGTAGCAGAGAAATCCACAGGGATGTTACAAAGTGTTTCTTAAACAAGTCTCTTTCCCAGAAGTCACAGACCTTTGGGCAGAATGTCATCTCACCATCCACCCTTGAAAACCAGATGAGAATAGAGCTATGTACCTTAAATGTCATTCACCCGCAAGTGTGCTGTTAATTATGTCTCTGATCAAGATAATATAATGCAGGTACAAACCATGAGCAGTAAACTGGCCTTTGTGGTTTCACAGAAGGCTTGCCTAGGAGTTGTAAGGTAATGTGTGTAGAGAAAGAGCACCACAAAAAATGAAGTGCTCTTTTTTTTTTTTTTTTTTTCTGTCATATTGGAGCAGAGTAATAAATTCTGCCGTCTGAGGATGAGATGATTACTGATGTTGGTAAAGTATTACTTGTACAAGTAGCCTAGAGTAAGCTTTTACAACCTTTATGAGAAAGGGCTGCATAATTTAGCCTTCCATGTCTTAATGGATTTGTGGACGCAGTACTGGCTCCTGAAGCCCAGAGCTCAGCCAGATTCCTTGAAGAAACTAATATGTGGGTTTCCCCTGTGTTAAGAAGAGATGGACCAAATGTCTCAGGGTGGCATGAACTGCTGAGAGAAACTAACTTAAGGGCTTTCCCAGAGAGAGAATAAATACTGTCACTAATTCACAGAAAGAATGAGAAAGAATTTTCCACTTGGCATCTGCAACATTTAGATATTATTCACATTATAGTCAGGTGCATGAGAGTATAACAGACCATTTCTAATACCTCAGGTGTTAGAAAACCGTGTTCACTGGGGAGAGTTTCAGAAATATCCCAGCCAGCTGCTGCAATCAGATACCACCCAAAAGCAAAATAATTGTTCTTGTGAAGTTGTTGCACAAGAAGCAATTATCACCATCCAGAGAGTTCATTCAGCCCTACTAGCAGTTTATTTATACATAGTGGTGTCCCTTCCCATTCTCAAGCTGGACAGATAATCTACTTGCACAAGATAAAATTGTAGAAGTTTAGAATAATTTAAATTGGAAAAGACCCTTAAGATCATCGAGTCCAACTGTTAAAGATAGATGATGACAACAGTGTAAAATGTTAATGTTAGGACAAAGTGTTTTATTCACTCTGATCAATATTTAGGCTAGTTGTTTTATTTCACTTTCTTGAATGAAAAAAAAAAAAATATGATCTCTTAATATTAAGCCTAAATCCTCTGCATGTGAGGATAGTGTAGACAAGGTAGGATGTTCAGGCTATGTAAGAGAGTTAAGATCAGTAATGTACTGTCAATCATTTACCAAAAGGTAAAACCTATTGAGATTTCAAGTGGAATTTAGAAGATTTCTTGCATGCTGCACATAGCCAGTATCCAGTTACTACAGAAGCATTTGAAATAGTGTTAAAAACCATGCATGACAACACAAATACTCTTAAAAATTAGCTGTTGAGCGTGGAAGAACCCATGAACTAGAGCAGAAACATACTAACCAAAGATGTGAGAGTAAGAAAAAAATGGCACCAAGAAGGCATTTTCAGCACTTCAAAGCTCTAAACTGTGTGAAAAGCAAATCTATGAGCTGCATGTTTTCAACTTGACTGTAAGCTGACTGTGAATACATTATTGCAAGTTGAGTGTTGCAAGACATTCAAAAAGAAACTAAATGCCTTGAAAACCAAGTGCTTACCAAAGTTTGTATGCTGTGAATTGAAATATTTTTTTCACTAACACAGGGACCTTGAAAAATCACCAGTCGGTATCTAGTCTTGACCAGAACCAGCAGTGCTGGGCGTATTTTGGTCATATCCTTCCAATAATAACAGAATGTCTCCTATGTCAGTTATTGGATGGAAGAATGATCACAAGCAGCAACCAGTGACGGGTGGACGAGATTAACTCCAGGCAACTCTACCAATGTAGGCTTTAGAAATATGTCATGTAGCATTTAAAACTGCTAGAAGCATATAAACATTTGTTTGCAGGATAGTCACTGGAAATAATCTAGTGTCCTACAATATACCACAAGCCACAAGAAGAAGAGAACCTACTTGTGTTCTGTACAGTCCTTCTGGAAAGAATGTTTTGTGGCTGGACTCTGCTTACCAACCCCCTTGGCATCTGAGTTCAAGCATGTGCTTGTCAGACGCGCCTTACTCAAAGTGTTAAAATGCTTTCCTCGGTTAAATTTTACTGAGTCTATGTGCTCCATCAGTGCTAATCTACATGTGCTGCCTGGTCTCTCCAGTTTTGCAAATAACCCAGAATCATTTCCAATGAGCCCTTCCTTTCCTGAGAGCTCAGCCCGGGACACTCCATATAGACCTAACGCCCTGAGACACTTCTGACACGGCTTGTACCTTGCCTGTCACGTTTTCTTTGCTTCTGACATACTGTCCTTGCTCAGCTGTCTCGGCTTTCTCCAGCCCTGTTCGGTAAACCCTGATACTAGACCTGCAGTTCTGCTTTGCTCCCGGCTGCAGTTTCTGTCATTTAGCCCTTGAAATGGGGCAGGGGACCTCACTAATCCCCTGAATACCATCCTCACTGCTGTGGGTCCTGGCCCAGGCTCAGAGCCTTGTACTCTGCTTCCCACCCCCCCTTGAAAATCATTTCCCTCCCCAGTGCGGGGACAGGAGACAGAAAAACAGTAAAGGCAACAGGATAAGTCCAGAGTAATTCTATCGGCTACTCTGGAGATAAAAAATGCAGCTTGCCTGCTTTCCAGGGAAATGCTGAGACTACGCTGCATCTTAGGACCTCTCCGACCCTCTTGAACGCCTAAATACCCCACCCCCTCCTCTGACGCTTGGAGCTGATTTCCCCAGCAGTTCTCTTCAAGCAGTTTATTCACCACTGCTTGGGTTAATTGTGGGGTTGATTCTCTACCCCTCCATACAGGTACAACTCATGAAATACTGGTTTGTTTTTTTTAACGCCAAGCCAAAGAAACCACCCAGACTGCTGTTACCTTTCACAGCTTTTTTTTTTTTTTTTTTTTCACAATTGTGATCATGTTTGCACAGCAGTTTTACTGCAGAAAGCCGATATCAAATGCCAGTTTCCTCATTTCGAACCTCCACACATCACCTCTCTGGTATTGCCCTTTTTTACTACACTTGCACCTTTTTAAAAAAATTAAAATATGACGGAAAGTGGTTGACTATGGCCACTTTAGTTCCTAGATTTGTTA
>KL271919.1:0-12493 GCA_000699545.1 Podiceps cristatus | reverse complement strand
ATTTTATGGAGGGAAATTATTCACGTTATACGTAAGAGCAGATTAGAAACGTGTCAGTACTGACCCTGGCCGTTCCTGGGCTGTCACGTGCTGTTAGGGGAGCAATGACTCCCAGCCCGAGTGAAACCCGGCTGTGCGGCTGGAGCGAAGGCAGCCCGTGGCGCGCTGCAGAAACGGGCTCTGCATCTCAGGAGGTCAGGCCATAGCCCCTTACGGCTGTTCCGTTAACGTATATTTTCCACTTCAGCCTTTTACTGTATGGCAGACTTTGTTATTGTTTTGCTTAGAGGTGGTTTTACACCTCAGAACCTGCGAAAGGTTGTAGTAAGGACTCCGAGTTCAGGGGTTAAGCAGAATTGATCTGTTAGCTTTTCCAAGACGGGCGCGCTGCTGCCCTGGCCTTTGAAGGATAAATGTCTTATTCAGACAAATCCATGTTGCTTTTCAGAGACTCCGTTTGCCGTGCAGCTGTCGGGGAGCGTGACTGCTGCCGAGATTGCCGGCATAAGGCAGGGAAGAACAGGCTTCTGTTTTTCTTTTGGGGGGAAGGTGGAAACACACATTTTCAAAGCAGCTAGTTGTTTTGTAAAGCTCTGTTTTTAATTCCCAAATAAACATGTTTTCAGTCTGTTTCCATCTCAGAAGGTGGATTCTAGGCACAATTTAAAAGATTCCTTTCAGCTTTTGCTAGTTGGCAATCAAAAGCACCCATCATCCTGGATCAAACACTTTAATTCTCTGCTTCAGCTTAAACTCGTAGTTGTGAGTAAAGAAAAAAATCCATATGGAGTTGAGGCTGTAAGATCTATTCCTGGCGCTCCCCCCCCCCCCCCCCTTTTTTTTTTTTTTTTTTACTTTTTAAATATGTGTATTTTATGAGGAAAGGTTTATTCCTCCCACCAGAGTTAACGGTTACATTGCTGGAGTTTCTTTTTTGGGGAAATCCCATTACAATTGTGCTTCACCATACTAAGCTGCAAGTGCGCGGGGGTCGTACATGGGTACATGGTGAGACATCTTCTGTCTCACAACGCTCCCTTGAAATGGAGGGAGGAAAGAGGTGGGGAAACGTTTATCCTCATGCAACAGAGGTGGAGAGAAATTGCGTGGCTTCACCGGTGGCGTGCGGGAAGTCTGTGGTGAGCAGAGAACTGAATCTCCCGGAGCCACGCGTAGCTCGTCTCCTGGAAGCTGCATCACTAGTTGTTTGCAAATAATGCTGTTTGTTTTCTAAAGCGTGTATTTAAAGGACACAACATGATTACTAATAAACTAAATTAAAAGGGCAAAAGCTGGAGAGAGACAGTAGAGGGAAATTCTTATACCTGTTATCTTGTTCATTACTCACCACTGTGTCTGTGTTTTCACTGCTACAGATCACCACACAGACATAATGCTAATTATCTGTGCAGGAGGTCGTTTTTGCATGCTAAAGGAAAACACTGGTATGTCTTGCTAATTTGATTTTAATATCTGTGCCATGCTATTGTTTGGCCTAGAAATTAGGTTGCTTTTTACTAATATAATTGGCTAATTAAAACATCTTCTGTAGGAGATGGGGAAGATACCCACAGTCCTTATGTGACTTGGGACATAATAAAGTAAACACAAGTCAGTTCCTAATCCAACCAGAGCTCATTTAGAGCACAAAGAAAGGAATATCATCAATGCAATTTTCTTAATAAGTCTTTGAAATAATTTAGGGTCCAGTCCTCCACCTTTGAAGTGGAGATAGAAACACTGGAACTTAGAAGACCCAGCCCTGTAGGACTTCCGTCACGATGTCTAACAGGCAGTTAACTATTATCAGTTCCATATAGTTGCACTATTCTATATATTTAGTCATTGTAAGTTCCCCGTCTGGGGCTAGTTGTGAAGATGTAAAAGAGAAAAAGAGTCAAGTTGCACCAAGACATACTCCGTGCATCCCAGCAACTAAAACATTGCTGGGTTTGCGACCGGACCACACGATCCTGATATTTCCTTGCCTCCCCCCTGCCACCTGTCAGCTGGTCTGAGCCCCTGGAAGGGAAATCACACGAGGCAGAGCCCCTGCTTTCCCCTCGCCCTCTGCTTAGAGATGATGTGGGGCAGGCGGTTGAGCAAGGGCCAAGGGTTACCGCTGCCGTAGCAGTGAAGGTGGAGCAGAGTGGAAGGAACTTTCGATGAACAAATCACCCTCCTGTCCCGGCTGCAGGCTGCCGGAGTCGCGGCCTCCTTCCCCCAGGGTGCTCGCTGGGTTCCCCTGAATGCGTTATCCTTCAGACAGGACTCGGGGAAGAGTCCTATCCTAGACAATCTATCTTTGAGACAGAAAAGAGTTTTAAAGACTTATGCTAATCATATTTAATTTGTATGTGCAAATGATTCTAACTAAATGTAGGCTTCCCTTAGTATCTTCAATTAAAAGCTCTGGATGTACTCCAAAGTTACAAATTCCTTCACTAAGCCGGTAGGGAATGATAATGAATTATTGCTAATATAGCCATAAAGCTTTTATTTGCATAAGTAATATGAAGCTAATGTGTGGATAAAATTAAACTTTAAAATTAAATATTATTAAAACAAAACAGTTAATGAATTTGGACACATTACTGAGCAGGTATATTTGGCAGCTGGCTAGAACAGATAACTCTAATAGAAGTCTACTTGAATCAAAATCAATATTGAATGTTACATAAGACATCGAAGATGGTTTAGCAAGTTATATGTTCTCCTCTCCTCAATTCTGATGTGCTTCATCATTGTTAGCTCTCAGTCATGACTAAAACAAAAGAAGGTGTCCTAATGCAGGAGGGAGAACCAAATCTGTGAATTTGAGTATTTGATTCTCTCTCACTGTTATAATTAGAGTGGCTTGAAAGCGGATGCTTTGAAATCTCACTAATATGGAAGAAAAACTGAAGACAGTCACATTATAAGTAGATGATGGACATATATGCTGCTTATACCAGCAGAATTATTAGTGATGTTGTATTAAGATTATTATTACCAAGGCTGGACTTGTTTCTTCTTGAAAAGTTTCACTAATCATTTTTCACTCTTTTCCATATCGCAGAGGTCTTTCCTCCGTCCCTCGCAGATAATTTGGGCTGCAACAGTTCAGGGGAATTACTCCGGACTAAATTCATCTTAAGACCAGAATAGTATTAGATGAAGGAATTTACTCCGAAATAGTAAATTCTGCCTCTGTAAGTAAGCTGTAGAAAGATACAGGGTGCAGTATTTTGATTTTTTTTTCTTCCACTATCACACAAGACAGAATCTAAGCAACATTTCTCTCTGCTGGCATATGGCATTGAGCGCTTCTTATGGTGACTTCCTGACAAAAAAATGCAGAGTAATTGCTGTGATTGCCTTGCTTATGGCCATTAAATGTGTATATCAGACTTGTCTCCACTCATGTTGAAGCCATGCTGCTGCCTTTCACACACATTACTCATTTACACAGGCTTAGCTTTACTCCTGATTTATATCCAGCTGCTCCAGTGCAGAGAGGTTCAGTTATAGTTATGTTGTTGGGCTCTCGAGGTGCCCTGTTTCTATAAAGCAACGTGCACGAAACTCTATACAGCAGCCCCTGGATGCTTCACCGAGGTATCCCAAGGCTGCTCCTGTCTGGGGCTAGGCATGGACCATGTTGTGTCTACCTTTTCTGCCACCAAGAGCCCATTCAAACAAGATGGAGTCATTGAATGTTTGGACTTGTGGAGAAAGATGCGTTTTCAGGGCTAGAGGTTTCGTTATCGTGACTGAGAAATGAATTCATTTTTGTGCAGAATTCTGTACTTCACCTTTTTACAGAGGCCAGAACTCTGACACCTGAAAAGATGAAAGTTGTCAGCTCTCAGCTGGTGTTTCATCCCAAGTGGAAAGGCCTGTGTTGACTTTAACTATCTAAGAATTTGTCTGTATCTGTGTTCTTTCAGACTAGGTGTTTCAGAAATAACCTAGGGAAGTTATTGCATTTCTGTGGGGCTGGCGTACCTGACCTACATATACAGCTTTGAAAATCTCAGGAACTAAGGCTGAATTCAGTGTTGCTTTATGATACAAAAAAAGCACATTAGGTTCTCTTTATTTTTTCCTCTATATTCTATATGAATAGTTTTTGAAAAAAAAGGGAAAAAAAAGGAGATATTTCCCCCAGTGTTTCATTTCAGTTACTTGTGCTGTTTCCTTCACAGGATGAAATTAATTCCCTTTCTGTACTAAGAACAGACTGTGAAGCTAAACCCGAGCTGGATCTGGACAGCACGGTAAATCAAACTGGCTAGCTTGTCGTTTACAGTTTGACTCTTATGTGGGTGATAACCTTGCTGCTGTGGTTTACTGGCGTATTTTGTGTCCAGAAGAGGTGGATATTTGGGATACCAAGTATCATCCACCATTTTGCAGATGTATTTTCCATTTTTGCACGTGTTACATTTAGCATTTTTACCTGATTTTATGCATATAATTTGCCAAACTTACAAGGTACACCTTTTCTTATTCATAATGTAATTGTCTCCTAACTCAGCGATTAAGGGGAAAAGCGATAGAGAGCTGGCTGTGTTCATCCTAAGTATGCTGTCACCTGGAAGACGAGATGCAGACTTGGTCTTTGCGCCACAGAGGAGATCGCAGAGTTTGCAGGAGGGTTCTTAACTTGCAGGGAGAGCGGTTTTCCCACCTATCTGGGGCTTGTTCCGTCAGGTTGTATCAACTCAGAGGTTTCCAGCTGGGCAGCTGTCTTTGGCACGGCTCCATTTGCCTGTCTCGTGCCAGGGCTACGCCGTGCGCTGGGCAGCAGGGCTGAGCTGATGCTGGGTCGGCGAGTGAGCAGAACCCCTTGGTGTGGGGGAAAGGAGTCGACAGAGGCTGCCGACGCTGGCACTGCCTCTTGCTCTGGGATCCAGAGCTTGGCCCAGGCACAATCCATCTGGCAGCCAGACACCCGCAGGGACCTTCTCCTCTCCCTGTTCACCCCGTGAGCTCTCTGGGAAGTTGTCCAATGTGTCTTACAGGTCTTGACTGTTTTAAGCTCTTGATACAATCAGATCACGAAGGCTGTGCACCCTGAATTACCAGGTTGCTTAATTTTGACATGCTTGTGTCAAAACTAAGTAAACAACTTAGTCTGTTCCCCAGAGACTGTGTGAATAAACAAGGAGCAATGGGAATAAGCCCAAAGCTTGTGGGACAGGAGGCATTTCTAATGCCTTCACTGAAACACAGCTGTGCTTGCTTTCCCTGGGGGAAAAATTGGTGTTCAGAGCATGCAAGTCCTAATAAGTTGAAGAGGATGATGCAGGCCAGGCTTTTTAGATCTCTGATTCAGCAACAGCTGAGTGGATTTAAATTGTGCTTTTGACAAACAGATAAGCACAAACTGTGTGTGTGTCTGCTGATAACTTGAATGTCAAATTTCAGCCTTGTGCAATTGGAACTGCTGACTTATTAAACCGTGGAAATTGGGCTTGATAATGGAAATAGCAACTCAGTGAACCTTAATTATAGTTGCAGCACTGGCCATGGCCCACCTTTTCACACACAAGAGGAATTCAATATGAAAGGGTCAGCATGGTAGAAACAATTTGTCATGAATGATACTAGTTGTGAATGTGGGCTTCCTTCATGCTGGGCACCTGTTAGTCAACCTAAGAAAAGTTATTGGACTCAGTGGGGACAGTGTCAGCACTAGGAGAGTAAAATAGAAACTACCTTTTGTACTGTGTTTTCAAGAGTCAGGTTCAGTATCTCAGTGGAAAGGTGCCTGTTGTACTGCTTTGTTATTAAGGAAGCTTGGGAAGATTTGACGAAATGGGTTTAAAAAGTTAAATCACAAATGAACGTTCTGATGTGAGTTTACTCAATTCTACTCTCACAACTGCGTCTCAGTTGTAGAAGAATTTGAACACTGAAATGTATGTCATCATTTTGAAATGCTTAGAAGACAAGGCCAATGTTTCATCGATTTATGTTTGTCCCAAATGGCCTTTATATCCAAGAGTGTGCTTGAAATTCCAGATTATAGGCATAAAAAGATGAATAGAATTATAATGATTTGCTGTAAAAGAGGACCAAGATTTGGGGAGTACGATGAAAGCCAGCTATAGCCTAAGCATTTTTCTTTTGTGTAGTCCTTCAAAGGAGCACAGTGGCAAAATCAAGAGAGATGGCAAGGATATGTTTTATATTACTATACAAAAGCAAACAGATGGTTTACTTTTTCTCCTCTTTTAAATATGTAGCTACTACATTCTCATTATATCTCTTGGAATGGTTTCAGGTATCAATTTAATTTGCAAAACTGAGTTGATTGAATAATAGGTATATCACAATTACAAATCAATTAGAAATATCGCTCACCAGAGGAGCTGATGGTTTACTTGAATGTCAATAATACAACTGTGTAAGCCGTGAATTACTTTGGACTATTTAACATTACAGTTTAACAGGGACAGTTGTGCTGCCAGAGGTGGGGGAGGCTCATTTATGACCAGTTGTAAAGTAGCTCTCAGGGTCCTTCTGAGGGAGTTTCTTTGTCTCCCGGTGCTTGTGTGAGTCATTCCCTCCTGTCAGCTGCTGCTAAACTTCATCCTTTCTCTCCTCTCTGCCCCGCTCCGCACTGGCTGCTAGGAGGAGGACAGATGTCGGGTCCTTGCTTTCGGCTTCAGTAAGCTGCCTGCAGTGCATATTCATTGCTTCCTTATTTTTCTTCTCTTTTTTGGTGTTTGTTATTAACTTAGTATGTTATTTTCTCTTCTGCATCAAGAAGTACGAGATACGGATAGATGAGTACATTCTTTTATTTTGCTAACAGTAACGAACTGTTCTGCCCAGAACAATTTATTATAACCTGGTTTGTGTCTCATAATTATATATTTCATACAAGTTCTCCTGAGGGAATAAAACTATCCCTGAGAATCTAATTTTTTAGAGAAGGGGATTGAATAAGGTGATATATGTGGGTTTTAAAAACCCAGGTGAAATACAGTGTATCAGTATTCTTCCTGGAGCACTGTTGATTTTTATCATTTAATCTGTTATTAGTCCAAAACATGATTGTTTCTTTAATCTGCAGTACATTAACCCACTGGGTCCCCCTGACACAAAAGCGCTTGCTTAAACCTGTTCCTGTTTGATGAGGCAACACTTCTGTAGCCAGCTCTCACGGAAATTAGTTGACCTCAAATGTCTACACAAGGTGTTGCCATTTCTAACAGGCCACAAGTGCACTTTGGGAACGTGTTCTGGCCTCCTAATTAATCATCATTTTCAACACAATATGTCAGCAACAGAGAACCCCACGAGAAAGGACTGAATGCACAACAGGGGCACGTGCAGTCCTTGTGCTGCCTGACAGGACGTTTGTTTCATGGACATTTGAAAGCCCCTGATGTGCAGCCTGCCCGCAGCCTGCGGAGGTTTGCGCGATACCGTGCTGGCTCTTCACTGGCAGTGAGGGCTGGGCTCAATTTACATGCTGTTGCATGAGAAAATTTGCAAACAGATAAGTAAATATTGTCTTCTCCTCCTCCGGTGGAATCTGAAATAGATGGAGGGATATGAATCGGGTTTGCATACAGGAAGCGAGCACTGAGAGCTGAGTCGGGAGAGCTTAGTGAGGAGAACCCCCAGCTGCCCCCACCCCGTTGCTGGAACAGGGTGGGAGGTTCAGTGAACCCTGAACCAATTTCAAGGTTTTTGTCATTGTGTATTTGCAGTTTTATTTCAGTGGCAGCTGAAAAAAAAAGTGCAGATTTTTAAGGCAGAGGCAGGGGAGAAGTCTTTCCAGCCCCTTCAGGAACCACCTCCTCGCACCTCTCTAACAGTAGCGGTAGGAGCAGCACTGAAAAATATGGCCTAATTCATCCTAGGCCCACATCTTCTGTCAAGGGGCTACGCTTTGTTTCAAGAGCCTGAGTCTTGAAACAGGTCGTGCACGTGGGTGCCTGGCAGACTCTGCAAGCGTCCCCGGGTTCCTGGTGCTGAGGTGCTCGCTCTGTTCAGCTCCACGCTGTCAGGAATGCTGGGAGCGGGGCTGCATTGCGCTGAGCACTACTCTGTCCTGCAGTCACAGCTGCACGCGCGCGGAAAAGCAAGTCAGGGGGTGGGAGGCTAGGAAACACATCCAGGGCCTCTGGCGGAGACATCTTCAGTTACAGCAAAGCCGAGGGGCTACGCTGGGATTTGAGTCCTTCAGTACAGACCAGGCGCAAGGGGCTAATTCTTCCTTTTCCTGCCTGTTGTTTCATTCAGGGCTGTAATAACACAGTGTGGTATAATCCACGCCGGACACTCTCTGTAGCCAAAATGATGGTCTTTAGCCCCAGACTAAAATTGAGAACAGTATCTATTTTTATTACAGATTTTAAGGTGCATCAATAGCTTTGCCTCTGACCCTAATCGCTCTTGGATCACGGGAAGCTGCTCCTGGCCAGGGCAGAAGGTAGTTCCTGCCTTGGTGATTCCGGCGACCAACTGAGCCGCAGTCCGTGAGGCCAGCCCAGGTCACTGCACAGGTTTTTGGGGGTTTGTATTTTTTCTATTGTAGTTTTATTTTGTTCTTTTTTTATTTGCTTCTGTTGGCATTGATCTCCGGAAGACAGTAAAAATATTTATTCAGCATAGGCAGGGTGACAGATATCTCTTGTATGAAGAACTGTTTGATGAGCTGTTAGTTTTGAGTGCCTTTCCTATTCATTGAACTAATTAGCTCTACAAATCTTGCTGTCAACCAGTCATATAGCCACTTATTTATTTTCCCATGTGCAGAATTTTTACTTTGCTGCGTATACACAGAGCTATAAAACCAAATGCACCAAAAATTGTCTCTTAGTTGGATATAAATGGAAACAAAATACACTTGGAATTATTATTACATGTGCCATTAATTTTTATTTGAACTGTCTTGTAAAAATGCCAAGCTGCTTTCATTGTTTTTCACTGTTGCACTCATGTAAATGTAGGAAAGTTGTTGATTTTTTTTCTTTTCTTTTAATGCTGTTTTACTGTCTTCAGTGGGAGACTATGAAAATGACTATGTCTAAGTTGGGAGAATGGAGATTTTAATGCTTGCCACATGGGTACCTGGAATCTCCTGCTGTCACCGATCGCTACATCCCTTTAAAGTTATTGCTTGGTTTTAACCTCCTCATGTGCTTTCTCTCCTTCTGCAAGCCTTGCATTTTTGGCAGCCTTTTTAACATCATAGTGAGTGGAGTTAAGTATTTAATGCAATTAAAGCATTTAAAGCTCATGAAAATACAGCCTGCAAGGCTGGCCTGTGCTGTGTTCAGTCACAGTGAGTCTGGGTGCTCTGGCAGTGACGACGCAGAGGGCATTCTCATAAAAGATATCTAGAAAACGTACTTTGTGGGAAGTAAAAACATGAATTATGTAATTCCTGGCACAAATGCTTCTTGTGATTTTATTGCTGTGGCATTTCTGGTTTGGGACAGTGTCCTGTGGGATCTGGAGACTCAGCAGTAACCAGTGCTGCTCTTACAGAGCTGTGAAACGGGGCCCAGGAAGTATGTGATCACCCTGTGAAATATGGCCAGATGTTTTATAGCTGCACTGCTGCCTACAGAAGTTGCCAGTAATCCCTGGAAGTTGTGCAATGTAATGGCCAACTGGAGTTGTACTGCCTGTTGGGAAGGGATTTTCCATTTTGTAACCTGATGTCTTCGAAGTCATCACGGCCAAGATTCCTCCTCTTCGTACGCAGCACCCTCTGCTCCTGAGCATGGGGTACATGGAGACGTTTGCCAGTTGCAGAGTTCTGCCGTCAGTGGTCTGGGCTGGAATGGGCCACACGGGACTCGTTTCTTTTCTCATGTTAGGCAATTTTTTTGTTCATTTCTTTTTGTTATGTCGGTGTTGTTCCATGTGTCCCCCTGCCATCCCCACGCCCCGTGTCCCCATCCCCCCAATATGAAAATCTTCAGTGCACCTCATTTTGGAAGCAGATTTAATAGAATTGTGTAGGATCTACCGCAAGCACAAATTAAACTGTGTGTGAAAGAAAGCAAGCATTGACACTTCTTTCCTTCCTGCCAAGGAAAGCCCAGTTCAAATGAAGCATAGGCAAACAGAGCGTGTGCAGCCCAAAGGCAATGAGTGGTGAAAGCATAGCTGTAAAATGGAAAACTGCTAAACAGAACTGCACTAATTAGCTTCAGAGAGCTCTTATTTGACTATTAGAAATGTGTGTCCAATTTTGA
Organism: Podiceps cristatus; assembly: GCA_000699545.1. NCBI lineage: Eukaryota > Metazoa > Chordata > Aves > Podicipediformes > Podicipedidae > Podiceps > Podiceps cristatus. The sequence goes on along the minus strand of KL271919.1, from coordinate 2,282 downwards.
TGTGTGAACTTCAAAAAGGAGGTTGGCAAATTGGAAAGGATTTGGGAAAGGGTTACAGGAAAGATTTGAAAATCATGCCATCTAAAGAGAGACTTAGACTCTTAATCTCTTTATCTTGTTTGAAAAGAAGAATAAAAGATTACTTGAAGAAGAGATCTGTGATAATAACGACTCTTTAATCTAAAGTCAGAAAGCACTAGAGCAAAGCTGGGCAGCCGTAGGTAGGCAGGGTTCAGCTACACAGCTTTGACGGTGGGCGGAACTGAACACTTGAGTGTTGGGCATTGTCTGCTGCTGGACATCTGTGGTCAAGACTGAACCTCAAAGCTGTCGATCTGGTAAAGCTGCAGAACAAGTGCTCTGGTTCATGTCAGACAAGTCAGGTAATCGTAGTGGAGCAATGGCAAAGCCAATGTACCTAATTTACAGATGAAATTTGACACGTTTGGGAACGTGGCTTGGTGATGTGACTGCCTCCGATACCTGGGGAAGACAGCCAAGATGGTGGCAGTAAAGCGAGAGTTGGTAAGCTGAAAATGGTGAGGAAGGCCTTAGGCATGGTTTTTGGTCCATTCTCTTGATACATTATTAAATGTTGAGGTGATGTTAGAGATTTAGAGAAACATGATCCTTTCTCTAAAGTGTGTAACACCGATTTCTGGGGAGAAAGAAGTCTGGATGGTGGAAATCCATTTAAAGCAGCACAAGCCCCTGGAGTTAGAACTCCTCAATGTCAAGCTCTACCTGAGAGCTCTGATGAAGCGGGACTACCTTGTGGAAACTCTGCTGCAGCCTGTGTATATACAGTTTTGACAATGGCAGGGTGGGAGGACGGGCAGGAGGAGGATTTGAAACATTGGAAATGAGAGGCTTCAAGTTTCATACTTCAATGTTTGGCAGGTACTAATTTAGCCTGGACAAAGTCTCCTTTCTCTCGGAGCTGTTTTTGTTACCATAATGCATCCTTTGCATTTTGTCTCTTCTTACTCCTTCTCATCCACCCGGCCTCATCCTATGTCAGCTCTCTGCTCAGTACACTTTTGTATGGGAAATTCTGTAAATTTTCCTTCTGTCAGCGAGCAGGTATACGCAAGACTCTTAAGCTGTTTGCCAGTTGTGACTGAAACCAGACAGTCTTGAATTCTGCTGGAACAAAGAGAGGGTACTTGAGCTATAACATCTAGGCTGTGACCACCTCGAGGTCAGAGCCATTTAGAACTGGGTTATGACTTGCCCCACATCTAATTATTAACAGCGGTTCGAAAGGATACATCTGTCGAGATTACCTAACTGACCTGACTGTTCCGTAATCTCTCTTCTTTGGTGCCGCAGCCCCTCTTGGTCACCACAGGAGCACAATACGTTGTTTTGATTTGCTTTCTTTAAGCACGTAGTCCACACTGTTGTTTCACCTGAAGCTTTCCTTGAAAGAAAACACCGTTACGGTACCAAGCGCATCACAGCTTCCAGAGAAGGAGAATAATAAACAGCTTGTTGAGGTAAATGGAAAGATTTTGTTTGAGCTACATGGGTTTTTGATCAGAGAGGTTAATCAGAAAGGCATTTAGACATATGCCTAAGGAATAGAAATTGGCTTTAAAGGGAAATACATACTACATTAGAATAAATTACAGGGTAATGTGATTTGGTAAAGTGGGGTTTATTACAGTTGAAACCGGAGTGGTCTTTTAATCTATGATGCCTGTTCATTTATTATAATAGGGAGTTTACAAAACCTACAGTAAAGCAGACTATAAAAGATGTAACTTATTTAAATTATGCTTTAAAACCGAAGAATTTCTCTGTACCCAGTTAGAAGGAAGCTTGGCATTATGCTAAAACCATATATCCTTACAGACTGTTCCTCGGGGTGGCAAACCTCAGTGGGGTCATTTTTCAGATGTGTTTGACTGTAAGTCACGCTTGTGCCTCAAATTATAGAAACTGAGTTTTATGCTTACAAGAGATCTTTGAATTTTAATTCAACTTTCAGCACATGCAGTATTTTCTTTAGTCCTAACACGTTGTTGTCAACTCTATAGAGTATATTTCAGTACAATTTTGAAACATTTCTTTGCTAGTAAGCAATTCTGTCTTGGCAATACTAAAAGTGCTTTTCCGTATCAGCAGCAGTGCATGAATGCTGAAAACTCACTAGAGAGTTGTGCTGTGTGTTGAGAGAGATTCTAACTCAAAAAAGCAAATGCATAACTGATAATTGTATTTAGAAAGTTATTACAGCAAAATTAAGAATTAGAATCATAGAATCATAGAATTGTAGG
>KL271917.1:23381-52181 GCA_000699545.1 Podiceps cristatus | reverse complement strand
CGGCCTGGGGCTGCGGGGCTGCTGCGCTCACGTTTCTCGCTCGTCTCTCACAGAGGCTGCAGAGCCTTTCTTACCCTCTCTTACGCATTTTATCACAGAGGCACCACCAGCATCACTGACGGGCTCAGTCTTGTCAAAGGGACTGTCTGGGGAGAGGGGGACTGCTTCAGATTGGCTTATAGTATGTTGAAATAATAATTCGTTAAAGACAATTTTCTCAGAAATAATATAGTTTCCACTGGTAAAATTTATTGATTAAGAATACATAGAAGTAAAAAAGAAAAAAATAGTTGAAAGTTGTTTGTGTTGCTTTTAACCTGGAAAATTTTAACCCAGAAACCAAACAAAATAACTTACGTGTTTCCATGTATTAGAAATGGGGGAGTGTCTATTTTGTTTTTAATATGCGTTTTATTAATGCTGCTATCTTTTTGGCTTTCAACAATGTAAAGATGTCCTAGTTGTCTTCCATTTGTCCATGAGCACCTTTGTATATACAGGAGGGCTTTTTCCTCCTCTCCTAGCAAGGCACTAGTATGAATTAGAGACCCAAAACTGAGTGGAGCTGGATAGCTACGCTATAAAACTGATAAGCCGTGCACAAGCTGATGAGCGAGTGGAGGAACACAATGTTCCTTGAACACGGGAAGATTTAAGAATGTCAACTTTCCAAGGTCTCGGGAGATCCTTACATAAGCAGGATACTTAAATAGCTCCCTAACTGCAGCTTCTTTGCCCTCTGGTCACTATCTGAAGGTGTGTGAGCATGTGTGAGTTGCAGCTGTGGCCCGCTCAGAGCCCCACTGAAGTCTGCTGCCCTTGGGCCTATTTCGTTTGACATGGGCATTACAAGGTCAGGTTGGTGTGCGTGAAGAAAAGCAGAAAACCTGTTTGTGTGTTCACAGAACTCAGGGCTGCCAGTCAATGCTGACACTGACCTATTTTGTGTTTACCTCCTCAGCTGCTTTAGATAGTGACACTCAGGACTCCCAACCTGATCCATGGTTTCCTGTTACAGAGAGGTCAGCACCCACCAAGAGTGGCTGAGTGGCTGCCGGTGCCTTTTTCTCTTCCTGGTAGGTTATTCCCGTTCTCCTGCATTACAGGGTCTCCATCCCTTATGCATGTCGCCAAATAAGTTTATATAACTCTGCAGTTTCAACTCTAAAAGGAAAAAGTGGTACTTTAAAAAAATCTGAAAAGCAATTTCGATTAAAAAAAAAAAAAAAAAAAAGGGCACCACAAACAAAACCCTGCCACCAATATGTTAACAGAATTAATTTAGGCAATTAAAAAGAGGGAAGCTGTTTCTATTGACGTAATTTCACATTTCCAAATTTTTTCATGTACAAAGGTGCTGTCTGTGGCAAAAGGATGAAAATGATTTAAATTTCTTTTAAAGCTGTAGCAGCTCAGAAATTTGTGAGCATCAGAAAGTAACATTAACTTTTTTAGGTGCAGGAAATATTTATTGCTGATTGATTCAAATGAAATGAAATAACCTTTTTCTTCTAAGACCTGATAAACCATTGTGCCATTTATTTCAGTTCTCAGTAATTTCTCCTTGGGAGAAAGTAAAAAATTCCAAATATTTAATTTCAGAATTTCATTCTGATTATGAGTCTACTGAATTTTGACAGTTAAAGGCAATATATGTTCACCACTGCAAATACAACTAAACGTATTCTTTTAATTGGCTAGCATTTCCTAAATGGTTGCTGTTCTTGAAATACTAAGTGTTGATAGCCCACTGTGCCTGAAGCCTTTAGTTTCAGTAGGTGGTTTCTGTGGGACGGATAGTTGAGGCTCCGCACGCTATGTGGCTGCTCCCATGCTCAAGTCCATGGGATTTACATCTTTACAAACTTCTGATATGGCTCACAGTATTCCTGAACATAATACTTTTATTTATTTGCAAACTTGCACCAATTACATATTTTTATTGGGAAGAGAATGGGAATTTAGAATTAAGATAAAACTCGCTTTTATCTTAAGGGGCACTGGCACAGGCTGCCCAGAGAGGTGTGGGGTCTCCTGCCCTGGAGATACTCAATCCCGCCTGGACACGTTCCTGTGCAGCCTGCTCTGGGCGACCCTGCTCTAGCAGGGGCTGGGAATGACGGTCTCCAGAGGCCCCTTCCAGCCCCTGCCATTCTGTGATTCTTTAGTTAAAAAACAAACAAAAACCCATCATATCAGGTTGACTTCTTGTATCTGATAATCACTATAAAATAGGCGGAAATTCATGTTGTTCAATGAATACTTTCACTCTTTGAACATAATACTGTTTCTGAACAAGTATTTTATCGGAATCACCTCTGCTTGCCTGGTAGCAAAACAAGCTCTCAAGTTTAAATAACATTTTGAACCGGAAAAATGTAGGATGGAAATAGAACAGTTTTATTGTAACTGAACATGACTGTACATTTGAAATATTAGTAATACCTTTTAATATATGAATTCTCTGACAGTGCTTAAACAGATAGAACAATATGTTCCTTTCTTGTCCCTTCATTAGTTGAGCTTATCTTTTTGCAAGTGTTTGGAAAAGTATTTTAATTGTCAAGTAAGTGCATGAAGTCTTTTTGTTTTTTTCCAGATTGAATGGGGACTTGCACTAGTACCCTTGAATAAGAGACAGTTATGTTAACAGTGGCCTAATGCTATATTCTTATAGATTGTTTTCTGTCAAGATTTGGGGTTTTGTGTGTATCTTTTTTTATTCCTGAAAATTGGTTAGCTTTAGATATAGATGGTGTCTGGTGGTGGTCGTCTTAAGAGCCAGGGAGCTCACAAAAGAGACAAATTATCTGAGGCGTTTCATTATTCCTATTCACATTGCTTTCCCAGCTGATAGCAGCTTTAACAAGCTGGTTTTCATCAAAATGAGAATTGTGACTGACAAAGTGGGATGCAGAAGCTCAGGCTCTGCAGAGCTGCGGGTCTGACTGCTGCCTGGCTTTCTCCCTGCCATGCCACAAGCATCAGCTGCACTGCTCAGCCATCTGCAAAAGGTTCAGAAAGGAGCAACCTTCATAAAAGTCAGAGGTTCCCTGACGTGGGAATAAGTGTATTTGGGATTCGCAATTATCAGGTGTCACGCAGGCTCAGAATGACGAGCGCTGAGTACACCGACATGGTCTGTGAGCAATTATATCAGTGCTGGTTTTGGTATCGCTTCCCAGCTTGAAGTCCAAGTGTCAAGAAACCCAAGGCTTTTTGTGACTGTGTTTTGCTGTTGTCTGTGAGAGTGGCTTGTTTATACTAGGTGAAAGTTTTAGCAATGACTTGAAAGATCTGTTTCTTTGGTAGCCCGTAACATCCAGGAGAAGTTAAGGTTTTCCAGTTTAATCAGACTTTAATCATGCATCTTAAGTTAATATTATGGTGATAAGAATAATACGGTTCCCCCTTAATTCCAATAAAGTTGTGAAGAAGCAGACTTACTTATGCAAATCTCAGTGAGGACACTTTTATTACACATAAGCAGAGCTAATTACCAAAGTCTTTAATGAAGTAATTATTATTAATAATGCTGAAATGTTTAATAAGGAAAACTGAGCTTTGAATTGGTTATACAACTTAGACTTGTGGATGTACATGTGGGTACATGGGATTTTTTTCTGATTGATTTTAAAGGTAGTTAGGTCTTTGGGTATGTTGTGTTTGGCTGGCAGGGGGTTGTGTTGTTTGTTGGGTTTTGGGGGTTTGGGTTTGGATTTTTTTAAAACAAACTTGTTGAAGACAAGTTCTAATGTCTGAGGTTCACCAGCTCTCTATTGTTTTTTATTACTGCCATGTTACTCTGTAATTCCAGTGTAAGTATCAAGCCTCCAAACCTGGCAGGCAGCAGAGGCTTCTGTCACAGCTGTGTGGTGAGAAAGGCAGGGAACTTAATTCCATGAAACTTGCCTGGATAAGGACCTTGGGGATAAAATGTTGAGACAGAAAGTAGTTGTTCACCTGCAGAGGGTAGACGGCTATTACATCAGGTAATCAGAGCTAGGGTTGATCTTGCAGTTTCTCAGTTTGAATTGGCAAAGAAAACTTGTGGTTTTCCTTCTCATGGGTCTGAAATGTATTAGTGTGGGATAGGTGGGCAAGAACTAATTATAATTTAAATAATGGTACGAATCATAGTATTGTATTCTCCTATTTAGAAATATTTTTTGGCATAGTGTATTCCCTTATTGTCTCCAAAAATCAGTAAAAAGTGTTTAAAGTACGATAGTTCCTGAATTTCTTTCTAAATAGAGTACTTCTTATCAGGTCACTTATTTCCTTCTTTAGATTCTTTCTGTTCTTTTGGTTCTTTCTTGAGACAGCTCTCATGCTGCTGATTCATCTGTGTTATTTCTGACTGACCTCACAAAGTGCTTTTTCTTTAGCTCACCAATTTTTTTGTCAGTTCCAGTAAGAATATCTGAATAGTTTATATATGAATTAACTCTAGCTCTTTGTGTCTAGGGACATTCATTACAGTTTTCAGTGCCCGTGATCAGTCATAAAAGCATTTAACATTAATGCAAATTTAAATTTAGTTGACTAGGTAATAAATCACTCTGTTTCAGTTTTTTCCCACTTTTATCTTTTAAGTCTCTATTGGATTTGCTATACAGCAGACGTACATTTTATTTCCTATTACCACTCCTGCCTGATGCAGCTTTAGCAAACCTCTTTACATTTGTTTTCATGTTGATAACCTCTTTTCTGGTCATCAAAACACTGGATCAGGGACAGGTGTTTATTATTATTGTCATTGATATATGGAAGGTCACTTTTAGGATTTTTCTGCTTGCTTTTTTTTTTTTTTTCATTTTCAAAACAGATGGCTATCCCCGTGTGCATGGCTTTGCTTCTGTGTGTACTCTAACATTTTGCATTTGGGAACACTCCCTTGAAAACAGACATGCGAGCTCTTGAGGGACAGGCCATAGCTACCTGGGAACCATTTCGTTTACTCTACTGAAATAGGATGAGGAAGACATATTTCAGTTTCCTCTTTTTCCTCTTCTATGGAGGTGGGAAGTGTTTATCTTGGATCAAGAATCAACCCTTCCCTGAAGGCAAACTGTTAGGACTGCACCAATGACGGTGAGATCCCATACGCATGTCAGATACTGCAACCAGGAAAACATTTTGCAAATTGCTGTGCTGGCTTATTGCTGCTCCCCAGCTCCAAGTGATGCCCAAGTTGCAGCACCATGGCGTCTTGGTGAGAGGGGCTTTGGGAAGGGTCTGTGAGCTGGTCTGGTGTAATTGGTCATGGGAAGGAGCAGCCCAGCTGCGTTCGGGGTCTCACTTTTCATGTATGCACACGATGAACTCCTCCTAAGCATTTCCATCAGCAGTGGCCACACTAACCTGATTCAGTTTTGATGGGCACTCTTTCAATAAACATGTTAATCCAGTGACATTGAGCCTCTAGTAAACCATGCATGGATAGTCCTTGTTTACAGAAGTCACACTGTTTGCCTCATCCTCTTCTACACCAGAGGTAGATGCAGAAGATAGCAGAGATCCCTAACAAACTCCTTAGAACTTGAACTTCTGCTGCTGGTCACTTGAGTCAAACAAATAATGTTTTTAGCAGCTTCTCCACAGAAGTGTTTCATTATGTTGTCAGGCATGAAAATTGTGTTGCTGCTATGTACAGATGTTTTTAGAAGAAGTGACAGCTTTTTTTGATTTATGTGTCTTTAAGACTCTAGCTGAAGCTGGTGATAATATGTGACACCAAAGAGGAGAAAAGCTGTTTCACTGTGAGAGCTTAAGAAAGAAAAGTATTCTTTGTGGCTTCTCACAATCCAAATTGAGCTTTCTGTTGGGCAATATGAGACATTTTAAGACTGCATAGAAAGAAAACTCTTTTTCAGAACCATCCAAATATGACTCACCCTATTTAAGAGAAATGTTCCAGCTGTACTTAGAGGTTAGTCTTAGCTTTTTTGAACATGTACATGGTTGTATCGAAAAGGCTGATATGTAGCAAGTGGCTTTGGGATCTAAATAATTCCCAGAAAGGTTCCTACTTTGGGCAGTGCCAGGGGAGAAACAAACCTTTTATTTATGCTAGCTATTGTAATGTGTTTTGTGATGTTTCCAGGGCTGACTAGAAGAACACAGAGGAATACTAATAAAAGATAAAGAGAAAATTATTTATGTAAAAGCTTGAGGGTTTTAAAAGTATGAATTCAGAAATATACTATTTTTAATTATTAATCTGTTTCATCAACACTTTTCTGATGGTCTAGATTCTCTTCTTGCTGTGCAACTTGTTTTTTAACTAAAATACTTCATATTCATAAATGTTCCCGCTCATAAGTTTGTGACTTGGGATGATGAAAAAATACCAGAGTGTTTTCAGTCTTTAATGTACTTTGGTTTCAAATGTATGCAATCTATAAGGAAAAGGAAGTTAGAAATGTATTTTTCTAGTAGCAGATGTCAAACCAGAGTATTATTGCTTTGGGTTTTTTTCTCTGAGACAGTTTTGGTATTTAAATATTGTCATGGTTTAACCCTGAAATGTAACTAGACCACACAGTCACTTGCTCACTCCTCCCCTCCCAGGTGAGGTGAGGAAGAGAATAGGGGAGAGAGCTCGTGGGTTGAGATAAAAACGCTTTACCAGGACAGAAAAGGAGAAGATAAAAACATATTAATTATAATAATAATGTATAAGGATAACAGAATATATAAAATGAACAATGCACAATTTCTCACCACCCGAGGACCAACACAGCCCGTCCCGAGCAGCAGCCAGGAGCAGGGACATTCCCCCGCAGCCATCCCAGAGCAGCAAGTTCCAGAGAGCGCGAGGGGACAGACAGGTGAACAAATAGGCCTGAACGAAGTAAGACAAAAATAAGGTAACATGAAGGGCACATGTACAGGAAACGAACTGAACAAGGAACCAGAGAGAGGAGGCAATGGCTGGCCCTCCCTCATCCCGGCAATGCCACTTTTGAACACTCTCTTTGGCCAGTTTGGATCAACTATTCTGGCTGTGCCCTCCCAGGTGTTTGCACCTGCACATCAGCAAAACTTGGGAGACTGCAAAATGCCCTTGATCGTTCAGCAGCACCAACACCAGCCGTGTGCTGGCACCGTGTTTCACACACTAAATCCAAACCACAGGAGCTGCTGAACAAAACTAGCTCCGTCCTGGCTGAAACCAGGACAAATATGAAAGCGTGTTAATTGCAAAACATATTATATCCTTAAAAATTACAACAGATGAAATAACATTATCTTTTCTGTCAGTATTTCTTGGTGAAATAAAATCTTACTAACTTGGACTGGAAAACAAACAAACAAAAAAACCCCACAGCCCAAAACCTATTCATTAAGTAGAGTCATGTCTGTCCTTTACTTCAAAACTCAAAACTTCTTTATACTAAATAGTCTGTGAAACTGCAAGACCTTCATTGGCTTCTGAAGTGAAACTTTTTTCTTCCTTAATGCAAGTTGCATGCAAGTAAACAGCAGATGTTAAAATTTTCAGAAATTTGAGACATCAAAGTTTTCTTCCAGTAACATATATGAGGGATTTAAATAGATGTCTTATTTTAAAATCAGCAGGAGATATCTGAGAAACATATTGCCAAGAAGGAAAAAAGAAATTTGCCTAGTACGATCTAGTCGATAGATTGTTGTATGCCAACAATTTGAGAAGACTAAGACTGATATCTGAGAGCTTTTCAGCAGCAGTATCTGGTCAGTACCTAAATCTGAACAGGTTTATTTGTTGCTTCAGAATAAATATCATTTCTTTAAATGAACTGTATTAGGTATGAAAAATATATATACATATCCTGAGCAGAACATTAAGATTTTAACATTGTGAATAGTCTTCTCTTTCTCCCTCAGACAATATTAGCCTCCAGTTCTTCAATTTGTCTCATAACTTATGCCTGGACTGGCAATTTAAAAATAAATCAATAAATTCAATAAAGAGATCCAGTCTTGCTAGAAACAATTCAAGTGGGAGAGTATCTACCCTGTCCCCTGGTATTTTTTTTTTCTTAAGCTTAATTACCTATGCTGTTTAAAGTTTGCTGTGAATCAGAGTACAGCTTATCGAAAGAACGCAGATAGCGGCTGCTTGTATTTCCTTTGTTGTCCCTTAATGTATTTTTTTCCTAAGCTGTATTTAAAGAGTGGGCCAGGAGGGCAGAAACAAACACACATTTATTTCTGTCTTAGAACCTACCATTTGATCTTTTATTTTCTTTTAGTGGTGTATAGAGCCAGTTAAAACTCTTACCGTTTAGAAGTGTGTCCCATTGATCTTTTGGAACAGCACTAGTTTGGACCTTCAGTTCTCCGCCAGCGTTTGGCACCATGCTGATCGCTTCTGTGCTGTGTAATGGATTTGTCACAGCGGTATTTATAAAGGATCTTTTCTTGGAAATAGAGAGACATCTTCACCCTAACTTCCCTCCCCAAAAAGAGGAGTTTAAGGGGAGGGAAAAAAAAAAAAAAAAAAAAAAAAAAGTAGACTGAAAAAGACACTGCCAGACTCTGTGGGAAGAAGAGAAGTAGGAAATAAAGTGGGAAGAAAATTAGTAAAATCTGGTGCTTATGTAACAACAACAACTTCACTAAACGGCAATACAGAGAAAGGTAAAGAGGAGCCTGACAATTCATCTTATCTTTCAGAATTGAAAAAATGTAAGCAAAAAGATGGATCCAATACATTCAAATACCTAAGAAACATTTAAGGTTCTAAAGAGTACAGATTCTATGGGCTTGTTATTGCCCATTTTTTCTCAGACATAGATCTTGTTTTCCTGAAAATACAGTTTTACAGTGATTCTGGCTTACTGAGTATGGGAATATACGTATGTTGATTAATTAATGCTACATTTTTAAAAAGTCACATCACAATCACAGAGAAATTTGTTTTAATGCCTAGTTTCTAGCTTTCCTGTAAGGATATATATAACCCATTTCCTTTACACTGTCACTCTTCTTAGAAGAACATGGATAATTATAGTTGTAAATAAGCATTATATAATTAAAATATAAATCAGTATTAAAAAAAATAAATTTAGTTTTCCTTTGCTTTTATTTCTACTCTGTTATAAATGATGGATTAATTTCCTTTCACTCCTTTTAAATACCTGTGAGTAAAAGCAATGATTTCACTGCTTAAAATCCTAACTTCCTGCAGCAATTTGTTTCTTGTTATTATTTAACTACTGGTACGGTGTGATCTATGGTCTTCTCCTTAAACTGTGTTTCCAGAGGAAAACAATTATAAAACCTTTCCATATTCTTTAGTGTTTTTATTGGTTTGTTTTTTGTTGGTTTTGGGTTTTGGGTTTTTTTGCTTGATGCATTAAAAAAGACTGGTAGTAAACAGAGACTAAAGCACACTGTTAGATTCTGAAGTGCTCAACTCTTGCTAATGAAAGATTTTAAATCAAATAACACTAGAAAAGCCCATTCAGGCTAACTTAATTATAGCTGACTAGCAAAAACTGGGCTTTAATCTTGAATGACTCCATTCCTACAGGATCTTTTTTGTTCAGTTTTGCTCCTCACAAAACCGTTACATCACAAACTGGCACTGCAGAGTGCCAGAGGTGAGCATGTTTATCTCAGAAATAACAGATTTGGGCTGTTGCATCCAGAAGAGGAAAGGAAGAACTGGGAAGGTCTTGGGGTGACTAAGGAATCTTTTTTGAGCTGTAGTCAGACAAGAGTCGGAGGAAGGTGAACAGTGTTACATATATGTTCCTCTAAGCCTATACATGACTCACTTGCGGTACTATCACTTCTGTTTTCATGATAGGGACAAACATTCACATAAAAGACTTGAGCCTTGTTTGACAGGACTACTGCTGAAATGTTTGTATGTCCACGAGCAATCCATGATCAGGTTTCCGAGGTTCCCCAGCCATAAAATACTTGTAATGTGGAGAGTCCAGGAGATACGCATTCTTTTTTATTTGCCTTAAGCAAGGGCTTTGGGGTTTAACAGCATACTTTTCAATGGAGTTGTGTATTCTTCCTTGCACCCTCATGCAGGATATACCTTGGTCCTCTGGAGAGAGACATTTCCAGAGGCAATCTTCCCTGCGGAAGGGACTATCTTTCCAGTCATGGTCACTACATGGATTTTTCAGAACAGGGAGAAATCCAATAACAGAAATACGACATTATATCAAGATGCCTTTGAGGTTTCTCCTTCAGATAGTTCAGTGTAACTTTGCTACTATCTTACCCAGGATGAATTTTCAAAGGTACACTGCACTTTTCAACTATTAATCACCTCAGCACTTTGTAAACTATTTTCTATGCTATGGAAGAAATTTTGCTTCCTAGATACTCCATCTCCCAAGCCAGCCAAAGTGATAAATGCTGCATGCTGCTGATGAGCACTGCAACATAGAAGTTGTATTTCCTTGGTGTGATCCAGGCAATGGTGAAGGTGAGAGGGGAAAAAAAAAAAAAAATCTTATTTCTGATAGTTTTATGATTTTGCATAAATGATTATAAACTATTCTTATGGACTTGTAAATACACATGTGTGTATATTATTCTGATTCCATTCAAGCTTGTTTAAAATATTAGCTTTCATAACTATTTCAGTAGTGCTCGGTGAAACAGTAGCTGATTCCAAAGTTACAGTATTGACAGCATATGCTGTCATTTGCATTATGAAAAACCTGTAAGCAGTATTTGATATGTGAAGTTTTTTTAACCTGTACTTTGGAAGAAAGCTTTTGTGCTAATGGTTGTATGCGGTATCTCGTGATTTAAACAGAGTGAACTGTATCGTTACTAGTTTCAGCAATTCTTCCTTTCCCACTACCCTTTCTGTTGCGCTCTGCCTCAGAGGTGATAAGAAATAGCTGGTAGACACAGGCCAAATAGGATATAAAAAGTCACTGTCTGTCGTATAAAGTGATGAGATCGTTGTGGCACTCTACTTGCATCGGGTCATTACGCGATGCACGTTCCAGCTTCCCATCCTCCCTTTCACTGTGCTAGCGTAAGACGCACAGGAAACAGCACCCATAAAGGAGCAGACTGGAAGCCAGGAAGGCCCAGGGTAGATGGGGGCTGGGAAGGGGGCTGTGAAGATTCAGAACATAGCTGGATTTAGAAACTTCACCTACTAGTGCATGGGGTTTCATTAAAGAAATTAATAGATTATCAAATCTAAGCAAAACATAATGGATTCAAACCAAACAGGAAGGTTTTTTTGTATCAAAATGTAGTTATGAATAGGGAATAGCTGAATGGTGAAATAGGCTCAGCAGAGTAGTGTAGGGATATTTTTTCTTCTTTCTTTATTTTATCCTATTGTTGTAAAATTTTTGTCATCCCATTAGAGGAAAATTAAACAGTACCCCAACAATGGTTTTGAATAACAATACATGCCATTGGAACAAGGTGGCAGGAGCAGATTCTGTATTTGAATATACCAAAAATAAACTTATTTATTTAGGAGAAATAACAATAAAGTAAGTCTCTGTTCCCAGTAGATATACTGTAAATTGCCTGGCACTTCAGTACTTTCATCAGTCACTAGCACTCAAAGATAATCATTGTGAATTAACGAACGTGACACTGTCAGAAGCACAGATGTAATCTTTGTAAGTGTATTTGGGGAATAGTTAGCGGGCTGATACAGGCAGAGGAGCAAGGGACAACGGGTATAACTTGAAACAGGAGTGTTTTAAAGCAGCAGCTACCCTCTCCTTCATCACGGGGGTTCACGCCAGATAAAATATTTCCCTGTGAGGACAGCCACGCAGCGTAGCAGGCTGCCCAAAGAGGCTGTGCAGTCTCCATCCTTGGGGTTTGTCACGACTGACCAGATAAAGCCCTGAGCAGCGCGGACTGGCCCTAAGCTGACCCTGCTGTGAGCAGTCCATTGGCCTAGGGGCCTCCTGGGGTCCCTTCCCCACCTGAATTATCCCACGATCTCATGAAAAGTCCACTCAGCTCTGTCATGAACAGTTTTTAAGGGTTGTTAATGAAATAGGAAGAGATCAATGAAAAATTACAAAAACTAATTAAAGGATTGGAACACTTTTTCTTTAAAATAGAGACAAAATCTATAATTTTATGTGTTTTTTTATAAATAGTTAATTTAAATGGTAATTTGATCAAAGTATGGCTGTACTTATTACATGGAAGGGGAAAGTTTGCTAATGTGTTCTGCAGTCCAGCAGACAGAAATACAAGGTTAGAGGCTGGAAGCAGATGATGATTATATTCATATCAGATATTAGGTGTTCCTAAAAGTAAAGTAAAATTAAAATGAGGTTGTTTAACTGGAAAACTAACTAAAACTAAGTGTTTTGGTTGATTCGCCATCACTGGTAATTTTAAAATCAGGTTGAGATGCTGTTTCTAAATGAGGCAGTCTGATTCAAATGGAACTGAATCAGAAAGGTCGTATGACCTGTGTTATGCAAGAAGATGAATTAGATGAGTACACTGAGTACCTCTAGTCCTCTAATTTATGGAAATGAAAAATAATTCAGTCCAACCTAACAGTGATGCCAACCAACACAGCAGTTTCTTTAGCTTGTAATAATTTTGAAAAATCAGATAATTTCCTTGCTCTAAGAAACAAGGTTATTTAAGCAAGTGGGGTGTTCAGCTATACTGAGTTTTAATGCTAAAATGCGTAATGTTGCACTGCATCCGTAACAGTGGCACCAGCACACACAGACCAAGAATCTGTCTATGAATATGTAGAACAAAGTGGGGGGGGAACAGGTTTCTCTAGTTGGAGAGAGTGGGAGCTAAACAGAATCAAATAACTGTGAAGGACACTCAATTCCTTTCCTTTCTCAATCTAGACTACATTTTGTTCTATCCTTGGAGCCATTAATGATCACAATCAATAGTAAACTGATGGTTTCAGAACTTTAATGTGTTCTCAAGGAAAAATAATTACTACCTAATTTATCTGGAAATACCAGAGCATATTGAATTTTTCAGTAAGCTGTAGACGTTGTTTTGTCAGAACATTTTGCTTGGAAACGCGGTAATATGGTTTATGTCAACTCCAAGAAGTGTTTTGACCGGTAATCTGAATCATTGAAATTAAACTTCACTATGAATCCTAAATCATTCAGTTTAACAATCCAGAAGCACTACAACAAGCTGCTTCAAAATTTCTGTAGTACTTTTAGCAATGTGTAACTGCATCATCTGACCGTCTCAGGACATGCAAAGCAACGATGCGTAGACTTACATTCAGATCCTGGTCAGTAGACTATAATAACCTGCAACTATAATAACCTCTATGTGTCAGCCCAGCACCGAGTTTGATCTGATAAGGTAACTGCATCCTTTAACTGGTCAGGGACAGGTCTGTGCCAGAATGGCTGCACTGCTCCTGGATCAGGCGGTGCTGCGCTGCAGGGAGCGCTGGTGCCAGCCTGGTTCCGTGCAACCACGCGGGTCTGCGTGTTTGCCTGACCTCCTCTGCGGAGAAAAAACAAAACAAATCAAACAAAAAACCAAACCCAAAACGAAACAGAGGTTTGTTTTCTCAGCGTATAGTGCTTCATGAAACCTCATCTGGAGGTTTTTGCAACTTGAAGAAAAAAATGTTTCTGACAATTTAGAAGAAATTCCTTTGCTTTCTTCAAAATACAGTTAAAAATGGTAAATAAATGAGATGCTTGGGGTTAAGCGGCTGCTTTCTTTTGCTTATTTCTGTCTTTACTACTATTTTACAGACATCACATTCATGTCTTAAGGTACCACCTACAGCTCATAAAAAGAATTAATCTTACAAGCTGGAAAGAATGAAGGAAGTAGGTGTGGGTTAGGCGGAAATACATGCAGGGTGCTCCCTGTGTCGCCTCACTGCATTAAAACTCACGTCATACATCTTTTACTCTGTGTGTTCAGGGTAGCTCTTCTTTGCCATGTTCTTCTGTTTTCGTGGTTATGGAACCATCAGATATAAGCTCTGAGTAATTGCATGTGTTAAGCAAGGTAGAGGTTACTGGGTTAATTATTTATCCCATGTATTTCTGAAAAAGGAAAACAACATAACTTTTATTTGTCTAAATGAGGCTGCTACTTGTATACAAGCTGGTACAGCCTCTGCCATCGATGGGGCTGAGTGGGGTATAGTATCACATGAAAATGAAAAGCTGTAACAGTGAAAAGAAATTGCATGAATCTCATTATCATGAATATAGCACTACAGCAGCACTTAACAGTGCTTATATTTTCTGATGGGAAGATGAACATTTTATCTCATCTGTTGTAATTTTTTTTTCCTTCTTCTACAAACTAATTAGAAAAGTGAGTTTACACCCCTCACCCCCCAAAGATAAAATGCTGGGGGATATTATATTCAAACTGGGCATATTGCTATGGTTTCCGTTCAGCCCATGTACTCTGATTTTCCTTCTTCACATAAAATCAGGGTAAAACTGTAGTCTAGGCATACCTATTAGGGCTTGTGTTATAACAGAAATGGAATAGTTCTGATGTTTTTATTTCAATATTTTAAAAAGCCATCATCTACTTAAATCGCTCTGAAATTTGGCGTTCCCGTGGGAGAGCGGGGTAGATTTCTGTTCCGGGGTTTTGATTAAATGAGCAGGAAGTTCCTGATAAACAGAGTTACAAACCCTCCTCCCTCACATTTATTTGTTTCCTTTTTGCTGTGGCTGGCAGGGAGCGTGCCCACGGCCACCCCGGTGCAGGGCAGCACTCGCGGTGTGACCTGCGCGGCAGGAGCCGGCCCAGGCTGGGAGCAGCCGCCGGTAGGGCATGGCCAAAACTCTGAGCCTGTCCCAGACGGTCTCAAGTACGGAGGCTTACCCAATTCCCGCCGATACCTGCTACCTCCGGGGGGAATCAACACTGAAAACAGCTTCCAAAAAAAAGGATAAGTAGCCTCGGGAGGTGTGAGCCTCGCTTAAAAACATATGGGCAGGTAGGGTAGCCAAGGAAGTCTGTAGCCTGCTAGTTTTCACGTGGTGCGGGTGTCCCAAAGGGATGTGCAACAGCTGTTGAGGCTCATCCTTCTGTATCTCCCCACCAGCCAGCATCTAATCGCATCCGGATACTGACAGGAATCCCGAAAGGGAAAAGGGATAACAAGCATCTGCCCGGGGCCCAGGTTTTCAGTATGGGCAAATGTAATCTAAGCGCATGGTAAAACTCGGAAGGCACTCTGTTTTAACAAGAAAAGCAAGGGGTGTGTTTATCTGTGAAGACATTTGGAAAGACTGAAGGAGGATTAAGAGGGAAGTAGCAAGGGGAAAAGTAGTTTGGATTGCTAGAAAGGAGGAAGGACAGGGAGAGCTGGGTAGTAGAGAGAGAAGCTGCTGAGCACTGCAAGGAGGGGAAGACATTAGAGGTAGCTATTGTCTATCTGAGGCCCATCTTTTCCTGGTTTTGCTCTGGAGTACATGTAGTCTGTTCCTCTGGTGTCTTTATGCCTCCCTTGCTGCTCATTGGTATGAGCTGCAGGCACAGGAGGGTAACGGCATTTCCCAAGAGGAGAATACCTCTTCCCAGGCCCCGAGTGTGGAGTTACTGGTGAGGCTTGTCAGGGGGACAAGGAGGATGGGGAGGCAAGGGGGAAAGCAGATGACTTCCCATTGAGTCCTGTAGGAGAACAAGAAATGGGGCTTTGTCATTTTTTCGGTACTAGTCATTGTCTTAATAAATTGTATCTTTTGAGAAATCTTTCTACAATTTGTATTCAACCCTAGTATTCAACTAGCTTGCTAGTTTTAGTTTACAGCTTCTGGATTTCTTGTACCAAAACTGGTCCCCATAGAAAACCTTGCCTGCCTGTGTTAACTGCATCAGAGCAGATTTTACTTCTTCAAAAATGGATGTCTCAGTTCCTTTCTTTCAAAATAAACTCCTGTGTTGGAGAGCTTTAAATGTAGCAGCAGGTTTATTCAAAGTTCCTGGTTTTAATGTAGTGCTAGGGAAGAAAAAAAGGCTTAGTGCTACTCTTTGTATGACTGATTGCTAATGACCCCAGCTGAAAAAAAATAATCAATAAATATACATACTAATTTTGAAGGTTAATATACTCTTGTGTTCATGCTCAATTTTCAGCGTACAGAGCATTAAAGGAGAAAAGTCTAAAGCTGTACTTGGCATGACCTATTGTTGATGACAACAATGAAATAAAAATCTTCAGTAGGTGTATTATGTACGTTCGAGATTAATAATTACTCGGTATTCATTCTGTAAAGTAGTTGATAAAGTTGGTCGGGGTTTTTTTGGGTTGGGTTTTTTTGTTTTTTTTTTTGACTGCTAGTTTATGAAGTCCTTTCTCTACACCCACTCTGAACACATTTAGGCACATAATACCTGGCATTTTCAATACAGTCAGGTGGGTAGGCATATAAAATGAAGTAGCATTACATGAGTAATTTATACCCATGAGTAAATCTGGGTCCCAAAATTACATTTGTGAGTTTATAAGCTGTTTTCCTTTAAAAATAAGGTTGACTTTCATGAAATACATTTGTACTTGTGCCTCCAAGCATGCATAACTTGTTGTTTCTGTTTCTGGCAACTCCAAGAATAAACCAAATCCTTTCTATGCACAAAGTAGGTGAAGTTATGTAGAATGAAGCCCTACTGAGACCTCATCTATCCAGGCTCCTTTTGGTGTAAAGAACCGCAGCATGCTCACAGATAAGTGGTTTTTTTTTTTCACTGTGATTTTCTAGGACTCAGAAAATAGACAGGTCCCTACCTCTGAAATTCCTGTTAGTGGAATGTACAGAAGCAGGGGCTGATTCTGGCTGAGAATATGGCAGATGCTATTCATAACTTCATTCTGTCCCTTTTATCAATGCATTTTTGCCTTGTCTAGGAAACGGGAAATCTTAAGTAATGCTCTTAATTTATTTGAGAACTTATCCTCTAATGAAATGTACTTATCCATAAATATTTTCTAATTACTTTTTTTCTTTCTTATCTAATTCTTTTGTAACTGCTGCAATGATTTGTTGTTAGTACTGTGTCAGCTCCAAGAAAATTAGTTTTCTGGAATTCCATATTTGATAAATCTACAATTTGGTAGCCCCAAGGAAAGTAGGGGAAGACAAAAATAACTAAAGCCTTGACAAGGGTCATATTTGTATTATATAGGAAATAAATAAGCATTAGTTGATGAATTTCTTTTTTTCCCAGTCCTATTGATCAGTAGTAGAAAAAATTAGTCTATCAAAAAAATCGGCTTTAGAAAAATATCTGACAGATTTTCTGAAATGCCTTTTTTCCTTTTTAAATCACATAGGTGCACAAAGACAAAGAGCAGAAAACTGACCTTTTCAGAGTTCTTGTCACACTGTGAAACTATTTGGTACCCACCAGTTTGCTAATTTTTGTGTAAGATTTACCTAATTTTCTCAAAGTAATTTTGAGAAGGAAAGACAGGGAAAAGGTCTTTGCCTCTGCAATATACACCACTCATGTTATCATCTGTAATCCAGATTTCTCAGTTGACAGGTATTTTTGGCATGCTTACTAGCTCTTTCTATGCATCACAGATAAGAAATCATAGCACCGCTTATTAACAAATTTTGTGCTTATTTGTCTTATATTTTTCCTGGTTTTAGATGTGTTCTCTGGCCTCACGTATTTTATGTTGGAGATATTCTAAATATCATGTATCATCAAATAATATATCATCATATATTAAATTATCAAATTATCAAATCATATCATTATCAAATCATATATCATCAAATAATATAATGTTTCAGAAAAGATGTCCAGCAGAAATGCAAATTTAACAATAAGGAGGGGAGAAAAAAAAAAAAACCAAAACCAAAACACCAAACATTGAGTATCTTTTAGTAAAAAATATTTCTTGTTCTGTGATGCTATCCATCCTCTACACTGATTGAAACAGGATTCATAATAAATTTGGAACTAGACTTAGGTGATTGATGCAAACCTGATTTGTAAAAGAAAAAAGCATACACTGCGACAATAAAATCAACCTTAATTTAGCATTTTCTATATTTTAAGTGCTTCAAACCTTAATGTTCTTTAGTACGGATTCTATCTTTCTCTTAAATGTAAAAAATGGAGAATTATGTGTTCTTTTTGTCATTTGTAGTTCCTTGGTTTTATATAACTTATCTCTTTGATCTAGTTTTACCTTGAATTACTCTTGTACAGTCTCATTAAAGTTGCTCAGTTTTAAGTTAGGGCAGATGCAGCCTGCTGTCCTGTCATATTTTCTGAGCTGGTCCTTGATAGAATGGAGCTCTAATCACTGTATTTCACTGTATTTCCTCTGACCAGTTAACAAGGAGTGATATTCTAAGTCTTCTTTCAATATCCTGGGGTAGCTGTCTGAACCTCTTTGCCTACCCATTTGTAAAATGGTGCTGAGTCTTTACTGACTGCTTTCATAGAGGCTTAAATAGTTACGGTTTATATCGTTGAAACTATGGTTTAGTGCTTTGAAACTTGACGACAGTTTGTAAGTATTAGTGGAAGGGGATCTGCTTTAGTCTGTAAGATCAGAGTGTGACTGCACAGGCAATAAACTAACCTGCCTTGCCCTCTGTTTGGAGTTAACCTAGATAGGAGCTTTCTTGTGTATTTTGGACTGTACGGAGAAGTATTCTGTCACTACACGCACATGTAGTCAGGTATCTATATATGTGTGTATCTCTATATACAGCTACACATTTAAAAATGCCACATTTTCTATGATGGCATGTTCTGTCCATAAATATTCCAAGTCTAGAAATAAAGTCTGTGTTAAAAAATATATTCTTAAGTTGCCCTGCTGGCTTTATGGAAAACTGATAAAAGTTGGGAAGCCAGTTCCATAGAATCTCACCGAATTTCTGAATGAAGGTCCTGTTAATTTCCAGGTCCACCCTCTGTCCACCCTAGAGATGAGGCCATATGACCTAACACAGAAAAACTAAAGAGCCAAGTATGTACTCTGAGAGACAGTGTTCAAAGAAGCTGCCACTGAAAGACAACAGCGTCAAAATTCACTAGGAGTGGTAACATTTATCAAATGGCTAATGTGACAGTCAGAGAAGATCGGAGTTAAGATAAAAACTGGTTCCTAAGGAACAGGTAGTACTCTGGTCATGAAATGCATGACTTGGCATTAAGTATCTTCCAGTGTCACTTAACTATCGCTCTCACCTGAGTGAGGAATCACAGCAATCGTGATCACCCTGATGACAAAACACAACCTCTTACATTCTTTCAATTTTTTCGTTAAGGTGATGTTTACTAGGAAGACAAATATGAGGAAATTCGTATTCGTCTGTCGGTGTGGTAGGTAGTTAAATGTATGTGGCTACTCGCCTAACAGGGAATAGAAATTGGTAGTGGGAAAGAACACGTTTGGAGGAGACTTATAATACCTGTGTACCACTTACTGGGCTGAATATAAAGGTTTCTCTTCAACCTGACCGGAGCAGGAGACCTGCAATGCAGTTAAGCTATAGTTGTGAGGATAGCATAAATATATTACGACGAGTACATTGACAAATTCCACAGCCTGTATTGAATTGTAATCTCTTGCTTGTCTGTGTTGGTGATGGAATACGTGCAAAGTTTCGTTTTCAAGTAAGCACTGTTTAGTGAGAAGCCAGCAACAGTATTTCCTCAAACATTTATTTCTTTCAGTTGCTAACCTAAGAAGGGAATGAAACAATTTAAATGCAATGTTGTGAGAACAGGATACAGCCAGAATAAGAAATTGTAAGTTGCGTTTCATCCTCGTGTGATTTAAAATGGCTGAATTATAAACCACTCAAAAAAGCAGACTGATGATGGGAATAGGCACAGAATTTAAAGCCTAATGGTGCTGCCAGGTTGATACCGAATTGCTACAATTGTGACAGAGAACATACTCAAGCTTTCATTCAACAAAATAATATTTGCCTGAAATCTGCAAGGGGTTTTGTGATACCCACAAACGTGGCAGCCACAAAAGCCTAGAGCAGTGTTATAATTACATCTGTTGACCTTTGCGAGCGAGGGGCTCTGAGTTTGGCAGGTGTTGCACGCCCGCAGACCCGCCCGCGGGACCTCAATTCAGTAATTCTCAAAGCTATGTAGAGTTTGCTTACGCAGAGGCGTGATCAAAGTCCTCCCAAAATATGTGTGTTTTTCAGAGATCAAGTTTCAGCTCTTGTTTTGGATCTGCAGAGTTCTAAGTGTGATTTAAGCCTATAAATAACCACAGGAGGCTTTTGCCATTGATTTGAGTGGTCTTCGGATAAGACTCTGTGTGCATCAACGCATTCCATGCAGCATGTAAAATTCATTTTAGCTTAAAGTTTATGCATAATTTAAACTGAAAAACACTTTGGTAACTGGCTTGTTTATTTTTATCTCCTGTTCTCCTCACCCTCATCTGTGGTCTATGCCGCTGTTTTCCACATTTTTTTCTAGGGATTTTCTTTCTTCTCTAGTGTATAATATTGTTGGGTTTTTGTTGCTGCTGCTGGTTTTCCTTCTTGTTCCATTTTTTCCCCCTTTTCTTTTAAATTACTGTTTCTTCTTTTTAGCATCAAACTTATGGTTTTTTTCTATATCTTCTACTAAACAGTTCCTCCCTACTTCTCTCTCATACCTGTCCAACCCAGCATGACTAGCTCTCCCTTATCTTTCCATCTCATTGTCATGTTCCACCTGTTTTACATGCATCTGCAGTTCTAGATCCCTATGATCTTTTCATAAAAGTCCTCTTCATCCTTTCTTAAATATCTTTCAAGTTTTCTTCACTTTCCCACATAAGGGTCACGTTTATCTCAATTATTACTTCAGTCCTCCGGGGTGTGTGTGTGTGTGGGGGGGGGAGATACCCCCTATACTTGCAAAATCTCAAAGTCTGTAACTATCTTACCTCAAAATATTAGTTTAGTCCCTTCTAAATTTGATCCCCCAATTCCTCTTCCTTTTGAACACACTTGCCCCTTTTCTTTTATTCCAATATACTGTTTAAGACTTTGTTTAAAGACCTGCTTTCCAGTGGGATGTAAATCCCTAATGTAGAATTTTAAATAATAGAAAGGTGATTTTTATTAGAACATACATAATCTAATATTTAATTCCCTAGTTGCATTCATGCAAACATTACACAGAACTTAATATGAATCAGGATTCTGAAAGAATCTCCAGTAGTTCAAGATTTTTCGCAGATACACAAAGGATTTTCACAGAATGTAAACTCTGAAGAAATACTCAGAAGAAAACAGTAATTATTTAAAATATATATTTTTTTTAATCTTTACCACTGAGTGTAATCACCCCAGAAAGATGCAGCTTCTTGAACGGGATGAGCCCATGGTTGTGAGAGTCCAGTGGGCCTTTGAGAATGAATTTTTATGATATGCAACCCTGATGTTAGAAAAGCATATTCAACAATAGCGGAAAAAAGAAAAAAAATCAATGAAATAACTAAATCTCATCTTATCATAGCAGGAAGGAAGTGTTAGCTAGTCTGAGATAAGTAATACAGACATCTATATATAGGTTTGTCTAGAAGGATCTTAAAAATTGATGCAATACTATTTATTGTTTGCATGCTACGTAAACGAGAAAGAGCTACGTAATACTTTTGAAAGTCAGTAGTAATCAAGGAAAATGCTTTACAAATTTCAAAACACTTTTCTAAAACAAGTTTATGTATGTGTTGTTACACATAATACCCAGGAACACCCAGTGATGCTGCAAAACTTCAGAATGTCAGCACTTTCAAAACAATTTGGTTAGCATATTTGAGCAGACTTGATTAGGGACTGAGGCCCATTTTCTCAAAGGTGATTAAGTACATAGCTCCCACTGAAATCAATTTACCTATATAGGAATTTTAAATGGCTACAAAGAATTATTTTGATATAGAATTAATTTTATATGTTTGCTGACCACTGTGGCAAGTATAGCAAGGTTAAACTCTGTTACCATAAAGTATTAAAGTGGTTTTAAATATATGATGTCAGCATTAAAAAAAATTTAACACCACCAACCTACCAACCAAAAAAAAACCCACTTAAGAAGACCTGATTTTTTTAATAGCAAAATTATGATATTTTATTAAATGATTGTGAAAATTTAACTTATATGGGGTACAGATATTAACATAGCAATAATTATAGTTACTGAGCACTTTGCAAAACCTGTCATTATTTTATCAAACAGCAGTCGTAGTCAGGACTGTTGAGTAATTTAGCTGAGAAAGAATGAAATTGGTAACAAAACTTAAAACACAATTCTTTCTAGAATTATTCCTGACTTCCTAAATCATTCTGTTAATTTGCACCTTTCGAGGTACACTTGTTAAAGAGAACTTTTAGTATTTACTAGTGAATTTCAAAAGAAGCAGCCTATCCTGTATTTTTTCCTGTATTCCTGTGTTACAAGTTTCCTTTACTCTCTGTCATGGCAGTCAACACCTTATATACTGAACCACTCATACAAAAAAGCAAAGGGAAAGGGAAGAGACGTATGTGAACTGCAGCAAACAGACATAATGAAGTTCCCTTGTTTTCTCTCTTTGTACTTCAGCCATAGAACTAGCATCTAGAGCAGTTGTTCAGTGCTCCATCCTGCTTTTAACTCTTTGTAGGAAGGAAGGAAAAGGAAAACCTCCCTCCACTGCAAGAGGTAAATATTTATGCCTACCTAGTTTGCGATCTTTTAAACCAGTATTTGTTCATTGAAGGACCTTTTCTATGATTCTGAGGATGTTTACTTTCCTTAAAAGTCTTTGATGAAGGACTCCTCCAAGTCTTCTGGAATGGTATATCAATGAGGTGACTCTGATCCGTGTGCTCCAAGAAATTTCTCAGGCAGGACTTGCCTTTACAGAAAATCATCTCTTTCCACGTGTGCTATCTGTATCCAGGTGAAGTTCCCAACAGGAATCCATACTGGGAATCTGTGCTCTTCAGGATATACATAAACAATATAGAAATGGAGTAAGGAGTAGGATGACAAAGTTGCTAATGAAACAAGGTTCTTTGAGGCAGTAAACACGGAAGGACATTGTGAGGGAGCCTGGCCTGAAAAACAAACAGACAATTAAAATAAATTAAAAAAAAAAAAAAAAAAAAAAGGTGAAATGATTGTAAGTATGAAATCACGTACATGGGAAAAATAGTGGCAACTTCACATACAAAACAATGAGCTTTGAGGAAAGCGTAATCACTTAAGAGCAACGTTAAGACAGGTACAAAGGATGTGATGCATGTGACATCATATCTGTATGTGTTTACATCCATGAACCTCCAAAGTGTGTTCTTCATGAGGTGACTGATTTTGGCTTGCGTTTTTTTTAGTGGAGCACCTAAAAAAAGCACATAATTATCTTGTAGAAACCATTTTATCATTTTGTATTGTCTGTTTGTATTACCTGAAAAGCCTTAGCTTTTCAGTCTGCCATGCTTCTGCTACGAGTACTTGAGACTGTTCATTCTTAGATGGAAAACATCAGTGATCATTCAAAAAAGTAAAAAACCTAAACCAAAACAAACCTAATAAGTAGAGTCAGAAAAGATTCCTGAAAGCAAACGAACCTGTAACTCTTCTTTTGTAATAGTTAATACTTTTAATAAACTGAAATGAGAAGGAAAAAACAAAAAGAGGAAAAGAAAATCACAGGAGAAAGATACTCGAATTACGACCACAAAATGTTCTGGATGATTAATGTCTTCTAACTTCTTGATAGCTGTTATAAAATATTTAAAAACACTGACTACGTATAAAAGAGTTGAAAGGCTGCGTAGTCCTTTTTGAAGTTGAAGCGTCTGTAGTAACAGATTTTCCGTTTGCTGGTTGCTTGGGAACTGACATCAATACAGAAACTTTGCACAACAGCAGAGTAGGATTTGGGAGGTTTCCGGGTACCTTTAGACTGTTATTATTAACAACAAAGAATCCACAAGGAAAATAAACTTCAGACCATCTAATTAACTGTGTATTTAAATACTTTAAGAGATTTTACTGAGAAGCTTAATAGAGGAAATGTATTAAGTGCTTTATGATCTATTCTCTTCATCCTTTTAATCGTTATTCCTATGAATGCTTTTTGGATCGTGAGGAGGAAGAATGTTTGGCTACTCATTTTCAGTTCTCTCTTCTTTTTCAACACAAATGCTAACACAGTGGATATTGGCCTCTAAAAACTATGCTTTTGGGCACTGCTAATGGTGTGACGATGCTTTTGGGGATACCTCTCATTTCTGACTTATCCCCGCCTGCTTGCAGGAGTGAGACGGACCGGCTGCTGGTGAGAGCTTTCCCTCCGATCCATAGTGGTGGGCATCACGCCCGCGTTTAGCAGCCGGGAGCCTCCGTACAGGGGTGCAGGTCCTGCACGCGCTATCTACAGCGCGAGCTTACTTTCTTAGTTTTGCACCTACCAACTACAGCCCCAAACACTGGGCAGGGAGGTGGGAAGAATGAAGGTGAGAAATAAATATTAAAATCATGGAGCTTAGTATTAAGCAAAGCTTAATGAGGGCTTGGAGTTGCACTACTGGAAACAGTTTCAAAGAACTCTGTCAGCAGGGAGTGATTCAGCTCCCCAAATACGGCCATCTAAAAGCTTAATGGTCCAGCTTAAGCTAATCACCTTATGTTTTCAGTTACCTGGCTCATTGAATAATTTGGGTGAATATCCCCCAGCTTTCATAATGAATTCCAGAACTAACAAACTAGGTAGGAAGAGAGGTGTTGATCAGTGGGACAGATAAGACTGTGTTTGATGTTTTGTTTCTCTTCAAAGCAGTTTTCCAGTAGTCCATAAGGCAAAGTCCCTTACTTTGCTATTGCCCTGGGGATCTTTGTAGTCAGTATCGCATGCACAAACTGCATTATCTCTGTAGTTGTGCTAATCTATATCCAGCTTCTTGGATTAGATCCTTTTCTCCTTTTTGTGATGTAGGAGAAAAGGCTGAACTAATACAGAGGAAATTTAAAAATAAATTCTTTTTTTTTTTTAAATATATGCCACTTCTCCCCTCAAGTACAACACAGAGAAAAAAACATGTAAAATGACATTGCATTGCTATTCATTCCTAAACTCTAGTCCACCTTATCAACCATACATTAAAAGGTTTTCATATTATGATGGACAAAATTGTCATTTTTTTTTTTTTTTTTTTTTTTTTTTTTTTTTTCTCCCCTATTTGGTTAAAACCGTCAGTGTTCATTATGGCCTCCAAGACATGAGCATGGACATTCAGTCATTCTATTCATAATTTAAGTTGAAGAATACTAAAGAAAATACTACTCACCAGAGTTGGTAATCTATTCAACATCAGGATGGCTGTTAGTAGTAGAATAACCTGGTTACTTCGATTGTAAGCAGTGGCTGAAGTTTCTGCATTACTGGTTCGTTAAAAGATATTAATTCTTTGCACAGAGAACTGAGCATTACAGTGCATTCTAAAGAATGTGTTTCAAGGAGAGAGAAGTTGAATACAACTTCTTTCATAGTCTAGGGAACTTCTTTCATAGTCTAGGGAGCTATATAATCTGATAAGTAAAAAAAAAAAAAAAAAAAAAAAGGAGATAAATATTTGTCCTGATTTCCTGGTTAAACCATGACAATATTTAAAAAAAACCAAAACACAACAAACAAACAAACAAAAAACACTTTCACCCTTTTTTGATTTTGTGATGTCTTCCACAAAACTGTTTATCCAAAACTCAAAACAAAATGCATTTTAAGCACATTCTTATGAATATCTCAGAATGGATAAGCTTAAACTAAAGCAGGTTTATATCATCATGGTTACTCTGAAATTTTTGAGATTTGTTTTTGGTGAGCCGAGCACCCTTAGTTACTTGCCTGAGAAGCACATGTAAAAGTACAGCATAATCCTGATTATTGCAAATAAAGTTTTCTTTGAACTAAACATTTACTTTCTAGAGAATACTTTGTGTCCTTAAGGTATGCATTAGAAATGAAAGTATTATGATGCTTACTTGCTTTTTTTAATGAAATCTAGATTGCTAATTAGAACATGACATACTCCTAAAGCTTGTGTCTTTGTCTCCTTGAATCTCAAAGACTACAACAGAGAGAAGTAGTTAATTTAATTTTTCCAACTGATTGCTGTGCTTGTTACTTGAATAAGCTGGAAAATAACATCAATTTGGGTTTTTGGGGGGAATGAGCTCAAAGGTTATGAAATGCTGCGTAGTTATACAAATTTATGCAGGTGGATTTTCTTCACATATAATTTAAATCAGTTTTGAAACAAGATACATGGATATAATAAATGATGAAATCCTCTATGCAAATCTCAAAAGATAATTCTATAGTCTTGCCATTTTCTGGGCTTTTTATTCATTTCCTGCTTTTCTCATTGTCTTTTCCATTCCTTAGACATTGTTACTATTACATCTGAATCTAAGAGGATTAAAAAGGCATCTTAATTTTAGGGTAAAAGAGTGATGGACTATTTTAAAATTTTACAAAAAAGAGAGGACGTTTTTAATTTCTATTTCTCAATGAAATGTTGCAATCCTGTATCTTGGTCATTCGTAGAAGTTTAGATAGTACTATTAACTATAGGAAGGTTCAGCTACATTCTCTGTGGGGAAAGACAAATACACAAAACAATATTAAAAAAAAAAAAAAAGAATCCAAGAGGATATAATATGTTGGGAAAATGCATATCTTCCCTGTAAGTCTTCACTCTGGTAGTTTCTCCTTACACCTTAATGCCGGTTCTCAATCAAGAAGCGTGAACATGCATGCTTAATTCTGCCTGTTTTATAAAATCTAAGCATGTTTATAAATGAACCTAGCTATCTAAATCCAACAGATTTCCATGACACTTACGATTTTTTTTTTTTTACTTAAAACACATATTTATGAGCTTTGCTAAATATAGGTTTTCTTTTTTTGTATATGATTATGCTCTTTATATTTGTTAGGGAAGATAGAGAGAATAGGTCACATAACTGACATGTAATTACCAAAATGCACAGTAAAATAGGCAAATTCTTTGATCAATAAGGCTCTTCATCATTTTACAGCCTCTTATAGCCACATGCTCATTAGGAAAGTCATGAATTCAAGTCTTTTATGAGAGCTTCATTGGTACAAAGTATTTGTTTCAAGCACTAGTATCTCCAATTATCATTCTGATGCAGTTCAGCAGTGTTGAAAATTAATGCCAATCACAAGATTTCCTTTGAACTTTCAGAAATGCAGAGCTGGAGCAGAGCATATTGCTGCCTTCTGAACTTCAGAACAGTTTAGGCACCCTCTTTGCATACTGTACAGCACAAGACTTTGACTCTAGCATGGATAATGGCAGGAAGCTTGAAAATCAATTACCTTTAAATACTGCACGAGGAAATTCTTTTGATTTCTCATCAAAAGCACCTGGGATATGCGGTGTTTAATGGTAATTTAAATTATATGCAAATCTTGTTAAAGGTACCAAAATTAAAATACATTGTCTGTTGCCCCTTTTGTAGAGCTGCCGTTAGCTACCTGGTTGAGTTTGTTGTCTATAGCCTGTACCTTGTAGCCAGTACGGTTTTGTACTTCGCATCATGGTTGGCTCTTGGGTTGTGCACAACTTGAATAGGTCAAGGTGGCTAGTTTATGAACTGTGCTTAGACTCACGATGCTCAAAGTAAGCTGTCATAAAATTTTCAAAAATCCCTTTTAAATACACGCCTGCACTTTAAAAACCAGCAGAAACCAGGGGGGAAGTACCAGCCAGTTGCCCCATGGAGGCAGCAGTTCCTGCACCTGCTGTCCCAGTAAAGGCACGTTGCTTGGGAGCCCCTGCCTCACGGGGAAGGGATGCATTTACAGCAGGGAGCCCATGGCATTGGGTTTGAGGTTGTAGCCTTTTGTCAGCCTGTTCCTGGAGGGTTTTTTTGCTGAGGGGCGAGAGGGGATGAGGGGCAAAGCATACTGTGAGCGCCAGGTTTCTCAGGTTGTATATCTAGGCTGTGGAAGAAATGTCTTCTACGCCACAGATAGAAATACAGTAAGTAGTGAATCAATTATTTATGCAGAAATAAGTTGTTCAGTGACAACTAGGTT
Organism: Podiceps cristatus; assembly: GCA_000699545.1. Lineage (NCBI taxonomy): Eukaryota > Metazoa > Chordata > Aves > Podicipediformes > Podicipedidae > Podiceps > Podiceps cristatus. The sequence goes on along the minus strand of KL271917.1, from coordinate 24,139 downwards.
ACTTTACTCCTTTTCTCCCAAGTGAAGGAACAGTACCTCGAGTCTGTATCTGATCTGTGTGTTCCTCCAAGGCTTGTATGACAGCTTACTCAAGGCTGGGAGCATACACTTTTTTTATGTCTCTTTTGTAATACGCATCTATAAGACAAATTAGTTGTTCCTGGCACTAAAGACCCTCCAAAGCAGCAAGAGAAGCCAGAGACACTGGAGCCAAAAGTTAAAGTGGAGATTTCCCCTGCCCAGTTATCAATTCTAGCTGGGATTAATCTGTGCCTGGCTCTCCATCTTCAAAGTGAAAACCATGTGAAATATTCTATCAGAAAAACACTGATGTCTGTCCATTTTAAAAAGGTGCTTCAAGAGAATTGTGTGAAATCAGGAATTAATTTATAGTATAAACTTCTACTGGTCAAGTATAAACTTAGGGAAATTCATCTTACATTTATCAAAATAATTATCCTGACACCTGCTCTGGAAGGGGCAGTAGGATTTCTTTTAAAATGTCTTGGTTTGTGCTTTGTTAAGTTTTTCAATTATGTAAAAAGACTTCAAATTATTTGTTTTTCTAGTTGAATAATCTAAGCTCCCTTTCTCTGCAAATCAAAGTTTAACCTTTTTATATTCTACAAATATTCACATCCTATTACTTAGAGTATATCTGGGCTACTAGGGAAAATTTTAGTGCTGATAGTAAAGACTGAACCTAAAGATGAGTATTTTTATGTGCTTGATTCGAATATGTCATTTGTTCAATAGTT
>KL271917.1:0-16359 GCA_000699545.1 Podiceps cristatus | reverse complement strand
CCACAAGTTTTCTCATTTGTTCTCTTCTGATTCTCTCCCCCATCCCACCAGAGTGTGAGTGAGTGAGTGAGTGGCTGTGTGGTGCTTAGATGCCAGCTGGGGTTAAACCATGACACTTAAAAAATCTAAATTAAGTTCGTAGGGTTTATCTGAAGCTCCTACATTATTGGCAGGTGATAAATAAAATAAATAATAACAACAACAACAAATCAGATAGGGAAATGCATTTAGAATTTGTGTTATACAAACTAACCGTGGAGCTGATGTATTATACATTCTCCGATGTTAATTGGCATGTTTCAATTTTCAAAGAGATCACCCATGTTTATTGGAGTGTTTTGATTTCTAAGAGGAAAAAAATAAATCTAAAATGGTACCGATAGTTAGAAATTTAACACACAAAAATCTCTCTGTGTGTATATATATCTCAATATTAAAATTAATATAATTAAAATTTAAAAATATTTATATCAACTTCTTTTCATCTGTTGCTACATGAATATCTTGATGAAAGCTTTAGCCAAATGTTTGTAGACTCTGATGCCTGACCATTGTTACTTTTTAATGTTTAAAAAAAATCATTAAAACTACTGCACTGACATTTAAGCCAGGTCTAAACCCTCAATTCAAATCAAAAACATTTAGGTAGCCTCTAAATACATATAGAAAAATGAGAAGGAAACCAAAACCAGTCTAAGCAAGAGGTTAATGAAATCTTTATTAAAATAAGGCGCTCCTTTGAAAAAAGAGCACGAATGATATGTCCTGGATGTACCTTCTCAAATATACTTGCTTGTGTCTGGATTTTAGCTTCTGAGATAGCTTAATTCTGAATCTTTTCTTTATATCTCTTTAAAATTTTGCTAGAACTCTAGTGTAATTTCCATTTGACTCTCTTTGCTCACTAACTCCTTAAGCTTTCTACTTCTGACAGATTACAAGGGTATCATTAAGTAATGCAAGTTCATGTCTTATTAGTAGACAATCCTGTTGACCTTCATTTCCCCGTGTCCCATCTTGCATCGCATTTTAATGCTGGCAGTCTCATTTTTACTTTATCTAGGCTTTTAGCTCTTCACTTGTAACACAAGCACAGAAAACCATGAGAGCTTTGGTGCCCTGATCTCACCTTGGAACTGTGGCTTTCCAAGGCAGGCGAAAGGGTAACGATCATAATTTTTTAATTCCTCTGTTATTTATATTTGTATGCTATTGTTTTAATGGAAATTAATCCTCTCTTTCTGAAAAGACTGTAAACCATAAAGGCATAGGTAGTTTGTGCTCTGGGGAGTCAAGACATGAGAATTATTTTTAAGTATCACCGTTCTTCAGTCTTACTATCTCATCCATTCTGTGACTTTGATATAGAAGTCCCTCTGTGGAACTAATATGGTCATACATATATTAACCTGTGACATTAATACTTGATTGATAGTGGTTAGCTCAAGTTTCTCATGTGTTTTTTTTTCCTCTGTGCATGGGTCACTTTGACCCAGCCTTAATATGCGTGATTTGATTGATCCTCAACGTGTAAAGCCCTGAAACAAATAAGGTCTGGTAACAATACTAATCACCCTCTAAATATCTGTAAAACAAGCTGGTATGAAAAAAGGCACAGCAAATTTTAATGCCAGTACATTTGTTTTCTAGGCAAAAGGGTATTAAGCAAGCTTTCGCAAAGTACGTGTTGTACTGCCCTTTCATTTCAAGGCCATGAAGGAAGCAAAGGCATCGTCTGTCATGGAGGTGAAAAGCTGCCACCTATCTCAAAACCTCATCTTTCATCTTCGGTGAGGAAAACTGGAATTAACACTGCTGATACAAAGGAAGGTATAAATTCATATGAGTTCAAGGTGTGGGTCTTGATATAGACATTCACCTAAAAATATGAAAGAGGAGGAAAGCGGAACTCTTCAGCTGGGTAAATCTTAGCAGTTCTATATATATGAGAAGCTGCATCATAATTGTAAAGCATGAGGAAAAAGTAATTTCACATACTATACTGAAATCTCCCTTTTTGGTAGAAGAATCGCTTGCATTAGAAGAGTTTTAGTGGAGATACCTATTTTACTTGTTTTGGAGCCTTCTTTCAGCCAGCCAGTATAAACTAGGTAAAGCATTTGCATTTCTGGATTATAGAAAATTGCCTGCAATATATTTCTTATAAGCAATAAATAGCCATGAGCCATTACGGATTGCTTAAATCAATACCCGCAAAGAAATTTCCCACTTTTATTATGTATGGCACCTCTATTCAAAGATACTTACACACATACAACTTGTTTGTGTAAGTATGTTTTAAAACCTCATAGGAAAGCACAGTATTTCACAATAGCCTTTTTTTAAAAAAAAAAAAAATCTATAAAATAACTTTTGATTAAACTTGTTTTCATTCATTCTAGGCATTTGGAAATAGACATCCTAAAATATGGAGCTGCTGGCTGGGCACAGCCTTTTACATGCTGTCTGTATCATTCCCTGGGTTGCTGACAACCGCTTGAGGACTGAGGCCCAGAAAATAACAGACGCTATTTCTGTGCAGCAGAAAAGAGACAGTCGTTTTGCGTTCCTGTGATATGTACGTGAGTAGTCACATCTGTACAACATGGAATCAGATTTTTCTCATAATATTAGAACTTGTCAACTGAGTAACAAAATTTTCTTATTGAGATTGTGTTGTAAGCTTGGACAGGCTTTACAAGAAGTGAAGATGAGTGTGTTACAGTGAGGAATGATTTGAGGTGATTTTAATATAGCCAGCCTCTCTTTCAGACAGGAACTTTTTTCCTCTTATGTCAAGTAATTACTGAATTAATGAATTCCATTATAAGGCAGACAAATTCCTTGTAAGTAAATTTCTCTGAGGTCTGACCTTTTGTAAAAATTGGCTATTGATAGCATTAGGACATCTGAAGTGACAGAATAGGCTTAGAATGATGTGACATATGCTTTAATTTTATTGTTTACTAGAGATAGCAATGTTTTTTATTCCATTTCTAAATATATCTTCCTTAAAAAAAAAAAAAAAATCAAGTAATCTAGGTAATAGCAAGTAATCCAAAGGTCTCCTTAACTCTAGAGAAATCTGTAGTTTTGAAGAGTTCAAAGATGTCTCGCAAGCTTGAAACCATCTGCTCAATTTACCCTTACTATGCATTTTATTGAATATCAACAATATTAAATGAATATTTGATTTTTTTGTTCTGAATTATGGAATAGAGTGTTGAGTTTAACCCATAATAAATAAATAAGAAATAGGTTTTTTTCCCTTCAGTGAGGTGATTTATTTTTACCAGCACTTCAATGGAAGGTGCAAATTATTTTCTCTTTACCATACTCCTTTAATAATTGTGTTCGACTTCTCCCACAAAGAACAGATTGGTATCAGGTGTAAAAACTTAATTTGTGCTGTGCCAATGAATATCTGCAGTTTTAGGTATTGAAGGTGTGGCTCCAGCCTCTCTAGGCTGGACGTTTGCAGACAGAGGTCCTGAAATGAAGATCACAGAAAGCCAAGTAGGATCTTCCCGTTTTTTCAGATTATGTACATCTGCAGCAGGCAGGCTTTAAAAATGTGCCTCAGGACATACAGGAAGAAAGACATGAGACGTGGTTTAATTAGCATCAGAAATAATCAAGTCCTCTGAAAATTTTCAGTGATTAGCTTGTATGGATAAAGTTATAATTCTTCCCTCACTTATGGACACTCTGGTCTACAGCTGGGTCCTCATGCAGCTGTGCAGAAAGTAAAAAGGCAACAAAGAGAGAACACTTCTCTTAGTCCACCATCAAGAGAAATCAAAATCCCGGTCAAAGGAAGGCAAGTAAAGCTATGCAGGAAGTTATTTAAAAAAAAAAAAAAAAAAAAAAAGAAAAAGAAAAAAGGCAGTATTATGTGGCTTGTGTCATTCCTTGAGATGACAACGTGGTAACTTACGTCCCAGACATGACAGAAGCATCTGAGTAGTGAGATTAGTTTATACATGTTTGATGGTAAGAAAGAGGAAACATGTTTTATACATGTTTGAAGGCAAGAAAGAAGAGAAATGAAGCAAGCAGCATCAATAGTTCTCATCAAACTGCACTGACACAGTGCTCTTTCCCGTTGTACCTCAGGATGGGAAGAGGAACCCTGAAATGAGGTGTTCTCTGTAACTCTCCTGTCTGTTTTGCCTTTGTGCGTGATACAGCTTGTCTTTTGGACAGGGGATGATGATGACAGTGGTTCTGGCTTCTGCAATAGGTCTTTGTCTCTAGAGAGGTGATGGAAATAGTTATGTTTGCGTAGATCTTTCAATGTTATTTGGTGCATGAGGCTAGAGAGGTCCAGAGGAAAAGGGTGGTCTCTAGTGTCTGGGAGCCTAACCAAAACAATAAGTGCTTTCAGCATGAGCTGAAAGAAAATGAGATTTAAAGGAAGTCCTTATCTATACAGCAGCCTCATGTATAAGGAGAAGTGGGATGTTAACCCTAGTTGTACTTTAATTGGTTTTGAGAGCAGGGAAAATTAAAGGGAGGTGTGCCAGGAGCCCATGAAAGAGGGAGAGGTAGATTGATGTTACTATGTTGGCTTCAGTATGTGCCATATTTCAGAATCCAGACCATTACTTCTAAATATCAGGACAGTTCTTGAGATGGTACAGTATTGTAGTGTAAAGCTCAGTAGTTTTCAGAAAGATCAAGGTAAACCTAGAAATCACCTGAGGGGATACAAATGTAATTCTGAATCACCAGATAAAAAGAAGTTAAAATCTACAGCTTGTGAGTCCAGCACTTTGGTTTCATTTTGAGTAGCTTGGTTGTTGAATGTTGCTCTTTGAATGATTTTTTTTTTTCCCCTTCATTATGGAAGGGAAAAAATCAAACAAAATAATTAAAATTTGATCCATCCCTTATCTATTTCTCCCTAACTGAGCATAGCTGCCTTTAACAAGTAAATAATCCTTCCTACCCTTGTAGCTGTTGTGAGTTGTTTTAGATTAATCGTTTTATGTGAAATTACTGTTTGACTGACAAACTAACATACTTACATCTTTTTTTTTTAGGACATAAATGTGTCCTTCACTTACAAAACATAATTACATGATCATGTTGGAAAATCCAGGAAAAATGTCAGCCCAAGAGTTAAGATTGACTGTTAAACAAAAACCAGACTTTCAATACTATAACCTCTGAGCAAAAATTAGCATGCCAGTTCCCTAGGCAATCAAAGCACACACAAAGCACAAAGGATCAGGATTTCATCCTGACAGATGTGTTATTGAGAAAATGGCCACTTTTGGCTTTGTGATTATTTGCTCAGATGTTTAATCTTCTCATGATAGCAAAGCTTGCGGAAACTAGTTGCAAGGCTGTTCATGTCTGCCTGAAGCCGATAGCATCACGAGGCTCGCGCTCACTGAGCTAAGAAGCGAAGCAGCGGCCAGTAGAATACATTGCCCTGACAACCAGGCAGCACCCAGAGATATAAAGGGGTCAGGTTCGGCGCATTGAACTCCTCATGCCAAATGGGCCAGACCGAATAACAGAGAATGAGGGCACGTTTACACCGCCCAGTGCTCCATGGCACAGAAGCTTTGGAGTAACGAGCTCCGGCCCTGAGCCATGCTCATCCAGCTGTATTGCTTCTGGTCTGGGCACTAGATTAACCACAGCTCGATCAACGAGGTGCTGAGGGATGGAAGAGCTCCCTGGAAAACCTGGGCTCCAGAATAAGTAGCAGCCTGATGAGCAGGGCTTCTTCTCTTGAGGTGTGACACTTAGGGAGCCAAATCTGCTCCCCTCATTTGCAAACCAGGTGTTGGAAGGAATTTTTTAAAAAGCTTATCACATGTCCAAGATAACTACCCTGGCTATTCATGCTGTGGTAGCATTTATCAAGTGCCCAACTCAGAATCTGAAAATGATGAAAGGACAGCTTTTGGCATTGGTGTGCACCTGCTGGGTTGGTCAGCTCGAGCCAATGCCAGTACGAGGCGCAGGACATATCAAATATGCCTCTGCACTCAGACTGGATGTGCCTCTACACTTTTGCCTTTAGCTGGCAAGTTCAGTTCTTTGACAAAACGTTTAGACTCACCAGCGTAGACCAGTTCAAGGTTGAGAATTAATTTTCATCTTTCCTTGATACAGCCATGTGCTTAGAGATAGGTCCTCCCTTCTCAGCTGCCTCCCGCTCTGTTATGGTCCCGGGTCAGGAGGTTTGGGATGATTCATTTATTTAACGTTTTTTCTATTTATTTATGCATTGTGACACTTGTGCCATAGACACCAGGACAGACTTGTCAGCAGAACCAGGGTGCTGTAGCCCCACCTCTCAATATAGACACCGTGTGCTCTGCAGTGGTCCTGCTGCTGCACCGCCTCAGCACCCACAGCGGCAGCCTTGAATGCTGTGCAGTAGCTTGAGCAAAGAAATCAGAAAAAAATGCCAACACCAAAATGAAATCCTACCATTTGCACAATAGGTTTGTCTAACTATTAGCATATGAAAGTAATTTTGTCTTAACTGACTAATTCCATTCTCTCAAATGTCTAAAACAAATTTACCAAGTGAATGTGCTAGGATGTAAAGATATAGCCTAGTGAATCCACATGGTCCTACACATCAAAGTAAAATGCCATTTACATAAATATGAGATGAAATAGGTCATTCACATACATAATAACTTCTCTAGTATAGAATGGTATCTATACAATATGTGTTGTACAGTATGTAAATTAGTTGCTGTTCCCATAGTTCATATTTAATTCACGTTGTGTTATCTCTGGTCATTAAAGAATAATATTCATAAGCATCAATTAAATGGAAGGAAGTGTGTGGTTAATCTTCAACTTTTTAATTATGTATTTTGAGTTTGCCTCCAGTAACTCTATACTTAAAAAAATACTGTGGAATAAAACATGCATTTCAGAGAGATATGCAATACTTCCACCAATACTAACAAAATGCCTTCAGATTAGGACTCAAGCAGCAAAAATCACAGTAATAAGATATGTTTGTAAACATGTAAAGCAATGTACATAATAAATACATAGACTGCTTATCTATATGATTGATTTTCAGGTGGTTAATTATCACTGCAAGTATTTCTCAAAAAGTAACTCATAAATATTTTAGCTTTTATTATACTTTTTTTTGGTATATGCCCATGTAGATACCTTTGTGTAAAATATTGGGCTTGATTATTTATCACTTTATTTTGCAGTCCAACCCAAAATTTTAGGTGGAACTCAGATAACTTACCGTGAAAATTTCTCTATAAAATCACCAAAGGGAAAATTCCTCTTCTCCATCTGCAGTCTTTTTTTCTCAACCGTACCAAGAGGTGACAGATTTAGGGATTTCTTTAGCTCAATGAGAACTCTAATTAATAATGGTTGTAAATATAGCAATTACAATGCGAACAAATATAGTACAATTATGTTTACTGCTTAGTTTAATTGTTATTCCATTTTGGTAATCATTTATCTTTCCCCAAATTTAAAGCTTTACACAGTTAATGAATGGCTTTCATCTGACTTCTGTAATTTTCCATTCTATATATTGCTAATTAATTTCAGCGAACACTGTATGAGCGAATATTACTATCTGCATCTCAAAAAAAAAAAAAAAAATCCTACCGTGGGAAAAGTTGCTATATATGAAAACCACATATTGCAATCTCACTGTTTTTTATTTGGGTGAGATACTAAATGATATGAAATAATGTCAATCTGGAAAAAAGTCTTGAGAGTATTCATTATTTTCAAAATTAACAAATGAGTGCACTTCTTAGATGAGACGTTTTAATGAGAAAAAGTTCATTTTAAAGTTTTATGGATAATATAATACCAGAATGTTCCTTCAAAATATTTGCTAGACATTTCATTCTAGTAAAAAGGCATTGAGAACTACTGTGACTATTTTACTTGTTTTCATACATATATATATATGTTTTCCTATACACACACACGTTTTCATATATACATATACACACACACACACACACGGGAAAACAAGCAAAATATGCATATGCTTGTATATAGATACAGACACGCGCACACACTTGTATGTGCAGGGTTTTTGTATGTATCTTTGGGGTGAGACTCACTGACTCCCCACAATTCTCCTCTCTCCGCAGATTCCCATCCGCTCTCCACTGCTGACGGAAGGGACTGCTCTGCCGGGCTCGGGTGACCCGTGATCTGACCTGTCTCAGCCTTGTGCAGAAAGGAAAGGCAGAAAACCCAATTTTTGGCAGTTGGTTACTCTTGCAAGCAATATCACGTACTGTTTGCGTGCTAACATGCAGAAACAAGTATGCAGCAGAAACGATGATCCTTATGTATAACCTAGGGTTAAAGGCAATATGAACCAAAACAAAAAGCCTGTAAACCACTGCCATTTTTTCACTATTCACTATTATTTTCACATTTTTCATAAAACATCAGAGGAAAACCATAAATGAACAGGGTTTTTTCACATCTAATTGCTCTATTGGTTTATTTTAAGGGAAATACGAGGATTATAGCTTTGAAAGTACAGCCTTTAGGTATGTCGGTTTGGGTTCTTTTTATTATTATTATTTATATTCCACTCCAACCATATACACGTTCATAAGGTTCCCCCCCACAACACACCCTGGAAGTCTGAAGAAGAATGAGGAAACCTATATATTTCAATCTAAACACTATTTAAGTGGTAAGTTAGAGTAGCTCTTGCCCGTAGAGCCTAGAAGAGTTTTTCCTGCATATCTTTACTTTCTCCTTGGAGATGCATTTAAATAAATCTTTGTTATAGTAGCAGTGTTCTGGTCATGACCTGCTATTGTTAAGGTTGCATGACAGCTCCTCGAAGTTGCTCTTTAGTCTCGGAAGCCTTCCCCATTCAGACTGAAAATCCTCTGTTTGTTCTCTACCTGGGGCTGAATTTTAATGGCAAGTTTGAGAAAACCAGTTGTGCCATTTGTCAGTGAGGGGAGAATGAATAAACACACAGCTCACTATTGCAGAATTATTGCATCTGACCTTTTCTGGTTTTTATTTTGGTTTTTGTTTTTTGTTTGAATTGAAACGCAACATTTTAGAAGTGATTTCCTTTTGCCAGCTGCTAATGTGCAGGCACTGAATTGTATTCCTGAGGACTGCTGCTCTGTTTTCTGCACTTCACAGTCTTTTTGTAGTGCAAACTCATATATATTTAGCTACGAGGAATAGAACTGGGAAGGGATGGTCTTGTCAGAAAAGCAATGAAGCAAAACTTAGGATATTTGGGTTCAGTTTCTAACTAGGCTGTGCATGTCTTAAACGGTCAAGCCGCGTAGGGACAGATTTTTCAAAAGCACCTGAAGGCTTTCCAAACGCAACTCACTTGCTTTTTTGGAAAACAGTAAAGTCACGTTTTTCCTCTCTCAGCTTACCTCCAAGGTGGTTTTGGTACCTTCTTAGGGAGATGGGCATGTAATAGATTTTCATAAAATCCATTGAAATTATTTTGTAAAAACTGTGATGATAACATTTTCATTCTTTCCTCTATCTTACTGCTTGGTGAAAGCAGCTGTCTTTTATTGTATTTGCTTAGTACAGCGAAGCTGGAAGCTGAATAGTGATCTGCTGAATAGTGATGACGATACTATGGAAAAATTTATACCTCCTATGCTATCCATTCTACAGTCTGAAGGAACTGGGTCACAAATGGTGAGTAAGTTGCTTAAGGGCACCAAATGTCACAAGAGGAGTAGGTGGCTAAGTATTTCCAGAGACTGCTGAAACTCGGTGATGAAATAAATACAAGGAACTGCATTCATTCTGGAGCTGATTTAAATCACGGGCTTAAAGCTCTAATTAGGAAACATTTGAAAATATGCTTAAGTCCCATCACAGGCAGAATTGCATTTATGTTCAACTCTTCACAGGGTCTTCATCTCGTATTTAAAACTAAATATAAATTAAAGGCTGCTTTTGCTATAAAATGCTTAATCTCCAAAAGTAAAACGTGCAGTAATTTATGGGTATCTGAAAGCAGTTTCGTATATGTGAAATGTTACACAATTTTAACTTCAGTAATGATTGCCAGATCCACTTCTCCATGTATACTCATGTGCAAAACTACTTATAAATGCACACTGCGAAGAAAATACAGTGTTATAGATGCAAAATAAAACGCAAACGAGATTGTCCTAAGTTATTTACATTCTGTATACTGCAGATTATCAGGATAGAACGATACATTCCTAGCATTAAAAAATAAAATACATTATTAACTATTGTTTTTTTCCTCCCTACATGCCAGGAATGTAAAATGAGTTCTGTTTAGTTCTGATTTGTGCCTAGTAATTAATGGAAGTGATAAAGTTAGGTCCGCAGACATCTGATCGTGCTGTTCTATATCCTTGTCCTTTGAAATCTCTTTGTATTTTTTTACATGTGCATCATGACAAACTTTATTCAGGGACTTCCAAAGATGTTTTCAAGCATATAGGTGGGCAGCAGTTTCTAAGTGTTAGTTTGAGTATCATCTGGCCTTGGGTTATTTTAGTGATTGAAATACCTCTGGTACCTTTTGATCAGTTGTCAGTGAACTGACATACAGATAATCATTCAGATGGGAGTGGGGACGTATAATATTTTTAGATGTGATGAGATAATTATGAATATTCACAATGAGATATCAAATACTTCCTATGCTTATCTTGCAAAGTGTACTCCAAACAGTTAATGTTATGATGATTAAAATAACTCTAGAGATATATGGGTGCAGGCAACATAATTTTCTCATCCAATTTAAGCAACCAGGTGTGATGTTTCTCATGTTGTTATTTTCAATTTTGCTTAAGGATTTGCTATAAATCACCTTAGTCTTTTAGTTTTAAAAGGAACAGTGAGTCAATACGTAGAATTGTCTTATTTAAAATGTGTGACACCGTGTTTTTCCTTCTGGTTCGAGCAATCAGATTTGGGGGAAAAAAGGATACCGTTGGTAGAAAGTGTTACTGCCTCAGTATTCTATGCCGCAGGTACACTGCTCGGGATACTACAAAAAGGCACTCTGGGAAACGCTGCCATGCCTGCATTTCTTCAGGCATCCAATGAATATGTAACGGGGCTTGAAATCATCTTTTGTTCTGCAGGAGATGGGAATGGAGAGAGGGGGCTGGGGTCCTGCTCAAGGTCCCAGCACGGTGACACTTGGGTTCTTCGCAGCTGTGTATGAAGACTCACGTCACGAGAGACCAGGCTGTTTGAACAGTCTTTTTATAATAGCTTTTGCAGACAGAAATTGGGCTGGTATCTAGACTGGCTTCTTTAATTAGCTGGTCTTTCCAGAAATCTGATCTGGTTCAGGGCGGATCACTGCAAGACCTCTTTAATCACAGGTTAGAGAAATCAGAATTTTGGCAGGTCTATGGTGGGGGCAGGAGCCCTCAAGTGGATTTAATTGCGAGGGCTTGGATGGCTTTAACGTTTGTCCCAAATCAGTTCACTGGGAAAATTATCATCTTTGTGAAGTGACTTTCTTGGGCCAGTCACCTGTATTTCCTGACCTTGGTGAATTCTCTACATGTCTCTTGACTACTGCCTCTCCCCGAAAAAAGCTGCTCGCTTACAGATAAATTTTCAGGCTCTCTTTAGTCTTCCGAATGACTCATATCCAGCCTAGTCTCAATTCCTGAACAATATGATAAGAAAAGATATAAGAACTGTTTCTAGGATGAGCAAGGATCCTTCTTGCTGTCATTTATCTCTGTGAACACCCTGAATTATAATAATGAAGCAAATAAGATTCAAACAAATGTTTTACAGTGTGTTTCCTTTACTATATTCCATTTGCACATGTTGTAATTACACAACCTTTACAATAGTCCCAAATGGTGAGTACAAAGTAGAATTAGTATAGAACAGCAACTTTTCAAAGACGATTTCCATCATTGGATATAACCCTATTATTTTTCTCCTTGCAAATGGCTCCCAAGTTGTCCAAAAATACAAAAGCATTCTCTAAAAAGCACAGTTGGTGACTGCTTTCAGTTTTGGTTGTTTCTGAGGAAGTTTTGCACCTTTAATTCATTCTTTATAGTAATGGGGTATTTCCTCACTGTGCCATTATAAGTTATGATACAGATCCAGCTGAGTCCTTGGAACTGAGTGTAAATTTAGTATTTAAAGTTTCTTGGGAATGTAGAACTTAATGAATAGGAAATTTATAAACGATTGTATTCTACTGAAGCAATATGCTTGTAAGCTCTTCATTCTGAACACCATCCCTTGTGCACATCCTCAAAAACTCCTTGGGGGTTGATGAGTAATGCACCAGAGTGAACAGAAGCTGGATGTGGAGAGAAGGCAGGATGTTTCTGATCACTTTGGAAAGAGACAATGTCATTATACTAGTAAACGCCAAAGTAATCTATGGGGTGGAAATCGCAAGATAAAACTGAGGATTTTATTTTAATCCTTCATCCACGCGCTTTAGACCCTTTAGGAAGACCGTACTACTTTTACAAAATGTTGTATTTAACATAAATATATTAATAGAAGATATTAAAAAATCACTGTGGCTTTAGGTAATGTTTTTAATGTTCAGCTCCGTTTGACACATCTGTCTGGAGCCATGGGAAAATTGCAAATTAAAAAAATCCACGAGATACGCACACCCCAGTGTCTGGGAAAGACGAGTCATTTGGGTAGGCCTTTTTTTTGCATGCTCTGACCCAAATAACTTATTTTTCCCCTTTGATTTAGAACACAGGAGAAGTTATTTGCTATTTGCAAATCAGGTTATTTGGGTCAAAGCACTGGAATAGGCCAAAAGTATCTGAACAGCCAGGTGGTGTTCTTTTTGGTTGGGGCTTTTTTGGGTTTTGTTTTGGTGGTGTTTTTGTTTTGTTTTGTGTTTTTTTTTGGGTTTGTTTTTTTTTTTTTTTTTGCATCAGCTCTGTTCTGCTTCACTGCTGCTCCACATTACGGTGTCAGCAACCGGCGCCAGCTCCCTGATCCCAGCACAGAAAAACTCCATATGGGTCAGAGTGCAGGTGGGATAAATATGCCTGTGGGTGTGTGGTGGGCACTTCTCTTTTCAAACAGAATTAAACATTAGTCGGCGAAGAATACGAGCTGCACGCAATGCACATGATCTTTGATAAGCCACTTGATGCAGCATTTCTTAAGTGAAAACATAATTCAAATATTATTTTGGATGACAACTCTGCCATTAGGCAATGACAAGTAAAGGGTAATGATCAGAAAGTACTGTAGCTACCAGAGAGCTGCAGGAATCATTGCTTGGTCCAGTCATCCTGAACATCTGTGGAAGAGCAGGAGCAACATATTACTGTTTCGCAGTGGATACTTAGCTGGGAAATGTGGAAAATACCCATCCTGATAAAGAGAGAGGACTGAAGTGGATCTGGGAAGATAAAAGTTGCTGCTTTGAAAATTATCTTCAAGGATAATGTGAGGAAACGAGATAACGATGCAGACTTCAGAAGAACAAAGAGACAGATTATTAGATGGGCCTCTATGTCAGTGTAATAGGCAAAAATCAGTTTGGGTTTATGTCTGCAGGAGTAATGAACCAGGGAAGAAAGAAATGAGAGTGAGAGAATACAAAACATACACCCTCCAGGTTTACTTTGGGTCAGGAGTCTGATGACTTTTCTTGTACCTCAATAGGCAGTCACAGAAGAGGACATCTATCAGGAGAAGACCTCTGCTTTGGAGATGGTCCTCAAAGTAGATGTGTGAACTTTAAGTCTGGTAGAGCATTGTGGTTTATGCCCCAGCAAGGAGTGTCCTGTAGTTTTCTGAATGCTTTCCTTTTCTTTATAGCCTTTATTACTGTTCCACAAGTAACTTCCAAATAGGAGTTTTAGATTTACTGCTCATCCTTAGGAGAAATGAATCCAGGAATGTTTTGCAAATACCGTTTATCTGTGATTTAAATATATGAAGAACAGGTATGAAGTGCCACTCAGCTGCATCTCTGCTAGGTTTTGGGCAGTTCCCTTGTCTATCCGCTTCTTAATGAGGTTACATGTAATCACACACCAATTATGCATGAATTTTTACAGATCTCCATAGCAGCTGCATCCTGTAGGATATACAGGCTGTTTTACCTTTGCTTTTGAAGAGGAAAAAAAGGAAGGGGGAAAAAAAAAAACCAACAAACCTTTGTAATTAGATGTAACGCTTCCATCAAAGTAAACTGAGGCCTTTTATCATCTCCTCTTATGTACTCCAGTTCCTTACTAGTCCATTTTTCCCCAATGGTACGTGTGAACATCCCTCTCCTTAATTCACTGTGTTGGGACAGTAGCAAAGTGCATGACCATTTAACCAGCCTTTGCCCAACAGAATTCAGACTGCTCTTTTGTTGTTCCATCACCTTGTCTTATGTCTTCTAGCACCTGAAATAGGGCCAAGGTTCCTTGTTCGCTGCCTGCAGAGAGCCATGTTTAATAAGGAAAACAGTGCTTCCAGTTGCAGTGTTTGGGCATCGGGCGTGGAACAATGCTTGTGTAGGAGCCGCACTGAAAAGTTATACCCCCAGACTACGCCTCCAAAGCCTTCTTAGCTGCACTTAAGCTAGGGAAGGCAATTGCTGACTGGTGTGCAGACTTCTGCTTAAATAAAAAATGTCACGAATTTAAAGAAAGGATACTTTTTTGCTGAGAAGCTAAGCAAAAATTTTACTCATACAAAAGCCTAACAGTTCACTTTTCAGAAGATTTAGATGTTTAAAAATGTTCACACCATTAAGTTTTACAATTAAGCATTTCAACCACAATTTCGCCAAGTAATATTGTTAATTTTGCTCAGTTACAAAAATCTAGGGTGCCAAGATCAAAGACTAATATTGCAAAAATGAATGACAAAACCCCCCAAACCCTATTGCTATCAATAAATTCAAAAATAGTTGAAGAAAAAGCTTCACAAAATTAAAGGGTTTTCTCACAGATCCTTGCATTGTTGCTTGAACATCCTAAATGAATCTTTGCTATATATAAGAGGTTGTTGAGTGATTCAGAGTGTGATGACATTACCTTCAACGGTATGTTTTTACAGGCAGCTGTTTCACGTGCATTTCCATTAGAAAGAACAAAGTGTTCAGGATTAAGATGAGAGTGCTCTTTAGTGGCCTCAATAGCTGGCTCATTCAACTCTTCAAACTGTCAATATGCCAGATATTTCTATGTAGTGTTCCCATTAAACATTTTAATCAAGAAAAACTACTGTAATAGCACCAAATTGGGCATATAATTAAAACAGCCAAATTTTATATTTTCTCTTTCATGTAACTGTACTAATTCTCTAATAAATTTCATAAAGTTGACTCATAATTCTGCATTGGCATTCTGACAAAAGAACAGAATTCTTTGCAAGTGTTTGCTTAATTTCCATTTTTCAAACCTAATTTCAATTTTTATTGCTTCATTTTGAATATACTGATTAAAGTAATATTAAGTCTTGCGAAGCTTTGCCAAAGAAAATGAAAGAATGAAATTATGTATATTTCATTAGCTACAGTTCTTATTTACGATCAGCTTATTCTTTCTCTTTTAAGGTTGATTTTTTTATCAAGTAAACTCTAAATAACTCATAAGTCATTAGTCAACCCTGTGAGAAATATGGGGGGTGAGGGGGGCAAAATGACACTTTCATATTTAAAACCTGTTCATTTAAACAAGCTGATATATATCATTTAAAGAAAATTCAGAAAGCTTATTTATAAAATTGGAAGTACTCTGTCCTCAAATCCCTACAAGCTCTGTGTTTCGATCTTGTACCATTTCAGTATTTCCTTTAATATTACTACTTCCATGTAACAGGTTTCTGGAGAAACAAAGAATAAAACATTGCAATATACAAAAAGAAGTTGTTAAAAAAAAAAAAAAGAAAAAAAAAGAAAACAAAAAAGGGGTTTAATTCCTAAAATTCCTGAGCATTTGTTTCAGGTTAACATATCTTTTTAGGTATGGTTTCTATTAAAACAAGCAGGTATTAGTGTTGCTTGTTGGGGAGAGGGGTGTGCTTCCCTGTTTTCTGGCTTTAGGTAGCCTTCAAAATGCTTAACCTTAAGCACCTAAGTAGTTTTCTTCCTTATTTAAAAGTTGGGGTTTTTTTCATGGCCAAATGTTTTGTTGAAGTGAGATTATGTTCAGCACCTTCACAAGTAAGTCTTGAACAATTAAACCATATTAAATGATGTCATGTGTCACATTACAGCATTAACAGTGAACAATAGATCAGTTAATCAAACATAATTGTGACGAAACTAATTTTCCCTTGAAAACTAGAATTAATTTGTTCTATTGTAATAATCAGAAAGAAAAATATTTAGAACTTATGATTTCATAGAATCATAGAATCACAGAATCA
>KL271915.1:16389-40257 GCA_000699545.1 Podiceps cristatus | reverse complement strand
CAACATTTATTTATTAATAAAACCATATTTAAATTCTTGATTTCAACATGGATTTTTCAGTATTGTCAGAGCCAACCAATGCCAATATAATATCACATATCCTGATGCTGACATCATGGGGTGGAGAAGAAGTTTTATAGCTGTCATCTGCCTAGTGGTATGATTGGCACATTTATATGCAAAACCCTGAATCTTGGACAAAAAAATCTATAACAGAAAGGAGAGGGGACATTCATGAATCGTCCAAGCTAGCAGCTAATTCAGAGCAGTAATAGAGCTTCACAGAATGCATCATTCTGTGAAAAAGGTTTTCCACATGGTCTCAGATATTATTAATCATTACCTGAGGTGAAAAGGATGCAAAGACTGACAGACTGAAACCTTTTGGAACAATGATATTTAATTCTTTATGTCCTTCATGAAAAGTGTAACATGACTTATTAGCAGAACGCCTGTCCTTCCATTAACCATTGTTTTTTCTGTGATTTTTTTTTAAATCAAATATAATCAGATGTTTACCTGAGTCTAATGTAGTTATTAAATATCGTCTAATCTAGTCTTTGCCTAAATTACACCACCAGTCATACAAGCCTTGCATGAAAATTGTATAGAATAGTGTTTGCTTATAACCATGTAGCTGGTTTTCATTCCAACTTATTTTTCCATTACTATTTGGGAATGAAATTTTGTCTGTGCTGAATAGACAAGCACTCCCTCTTTGTTGAAGGAAGCTAGAACGGAAGAGAAAACAGGGGCCTGTTGCACACAAAAAGTAGAAGTAAGCTTAGCATATTGTTTGCCTTGAAGCAAGGTACAACAAGCACACTAAACCAGTAAAACCAGCAAGACAGTATGAGCAATTTGTAACACTGAAATACTACTATTAGCATTTTGTAACATGGGTAAGCTTAAAGATATAATTAATAGCCCTAGGCTCAAATGGGCAGCTGGAGACTTGTAGTATAGTGGCAAAAAAACAGGTGCAGAAAAACATGTGCAAGTAGTAAAATCTGCAACATAAGAATGAAGGATGTGGAGCAGACAGGAAAGATATCTGGTAATATCAAAAGCATTCTGCAAAACAAATGGGAAAAAATGTCTGATGGGACCATAATAATCCTGTCGAATAAGAGAAGCTAGAAGTCCTGATAGAAGAAGTAAGATGCCAAGAGCATTCCCTCTGGGGAAAGGTTCAGAGCAGCATAACACATGAACAATGAGTGAGGACAGGAAGAGAAGAAAGGTCACAGCCCATTTAGGTTCTGGCTTCCCTATTTCATGAGCTCTCAAACCTCATAACCTTGATCTCATCCACTCAGGACCATACACATCAGTGTTAACTAGAATGGCATGAGTTTTGTGAAATTGTATACTCACTGCTAATTTACGATAGATTTGTTAAGGACTAATTGTTTTGGGGTATGTAGTGATAATGATTGATAGTGACTGTCAATGTGTATTCTTACTGAATAATGACACAGTAAAGAGGCTTTGAAGTTTGAAACTGGGGTGATCTGTCAGTCTTTTAAGCATGCCTATCAGCACCATTTCTGATTTCCTAACAATATATGGCTCTAAATATTCTGTTGCAACAAAGCACTGGGTTTTTTTAATGCAAGTGAAAGCAATGAAGCTACATAAGAAGTAACAACTGCTGCCTCCACCAGTGATGGCTGCGTACTGTCTCAGCTTTTGAGTTGGTTTTCCATCTCTCATTCTCTGTCTTAGACTCTCTCCTTATGTGTCTTGTCTGCAAAGCAGCTCAAAGGGTCAGCTTATCCTTCACTGAAGTAGTAAAGATTGTCTAAAGCTGAACAAGTCGAAATATGGTTTGTTTTCTCTTATACATTTTAAATGAGACTGAATGTATATCACAAAGGACTGATGACAGGGTGTAAATCCTTTTGACTATTAAAAAGAAACATATACAATAAGGTACCACACAATAAAGTTAGGAGCAATCTGTTTTGAAAATGGACTCTCCACATCATTACTTTCTCCAGATTTGAAACATGAGACATTTTATATTAAATACCTACATTCTGATACCCTGTATTAAATTGGTTTATACAAAATCATCTTGAAATGACATGGGCAAATGTATCTGTTCTAGTGCACATTTCAGCTGTAGGTTTCAAGCCTGTGAAGATAGAGATTGTCTGCTTCAGTGGGTCATGAGAAGAGTATTATCTAACCCATTCAGAACATAATAGAATATCATGATTTACATGCTAAAGCCCCTAAACTACCAAGTGATGGAAAATACTGCTTTCCACTCTCATGTTAATTAAAGTGTCACTGAGGTTAGGAAATGTCCTTTGTACTGTGATGACAGAAGATTCAGGTAAATTGAATTTCTTTCTGATGATGCCAGGTAAAAGGTAATTGACCAGATGTTATTCCTAGGTGTCACCTAATAATAAGACAACAAAAGCCTAGGCTATACTGAATGTACTGTTGTCAGAGACAGATTTAATCAAAAAAAAGATGTAAGAAGTTTAAAAAACAGTCATATGGGAGAAAATAAGCTCTCCTCAGTAAAACATTGCAAAGAGCATCTAGATTTACATTACTTATATACACAGACTAACATATGTGTGTGTTTTATCATAGAATCATAGAATTATAGAATAACCCGTGCTTGAAGGGATCTCTAAAGGTCACCTAGTCCAACCCCCCTGCCATGAGCAGGGACATCTGCAACTCGATCAGGTTGCTCAGAGCCCCGTCCAGCCTGGCCTTGAATGTATCCAGGGATAGGGCTTCTACCACCTCTCTGGGCATCCTGTTTTATGCCATCCTATTTTTCAAATATGCCAAAGCTATCTCCATGCACAAACTTTGTAGCACTGTAACATCTTAGAAGCAAATTTGATTGTACTCTACATTTCTCTGTTGAAAGAGAACATTGATTTTTGTTGAACTGATCCTCAGAGGTGTTGTTCTTATGACTGAAGTATTGTTTTTTTTTTTTTAAAATGCACGACTGAAGAATAAGCTTGTGAGAATTTGTTTTTGATTTTATTGAGAATAATAAGCAAAATAATGAGGTAAAAGAAATAAAAGGAAAATACACAATTTAGGGTTATTAAAGAGAAGTGGAGTCCATGTCTCTAATTCTGAAACATCAAAGGATCTTTAACTGATCCCTATATTTTCTATGGCAAAATGCTCATTGAGACCAGTATCAGGGAATGAAATAATTTCATTGAATAGCTTCCCTCTCTGAAGTGACTTGATACTTCATTTCTAAGATAACAGAGTTCAGTACTAGCATGTGGTGTAACAGAAGAAGGTGTTTAAAATCTATTCTCAACAGCAAAATTATTTACACCATATAATATAGTGAGTGGAGTGAGTGGGCTGGACAACTATTTCCTTACCATGAACGATTTTTTCAATATTCCTTTGCTTTCTTTTTTAAAGTTTTGCTTCACATTTGTAGAGCATATTTTAGTTCTTTAACATGAGCTGTTATTTTTCACTTGTATGACAGGGATGCATCCAATTGTCATCTCTTTGTAACAAGGACTGTTTTTCTGCTGTATGTTTGTACAGTATCTAGAACAATAGGATCCTGTAGGGGCTACAGTAACACAGATAAATAGACACAGCTCTCCTTTCCCTCTACTTACACTTTCTTTTGGATTAGCACAAATGTTTGTGCATACTGAGGACTTATACCAATATGAAAAGAAATGCAGCCACAGGAGACACTCGGGTCCATCAATGGAGATATACACCTAAATACAAATACTGAGCATACTCTAGACATCCTCTACACATTGTCACTGTGTAATGTGAACTTGATAGATTCTTCATGCCTGTTGTTTGGCCAGCTGGCTGCTAACAAATTGAATACATTGCTGATACCCTGAGTGAGGAGAGTATTTTCACTCTTATCCACCCCATCTACAAATTTAGAAACATTTGTGATCATCTTAGTACCTTCAGGCCTTCTGCTAGTGCTACAAATTTGGAAAAAAAATCAAACAGATTAATTCCATAGAACTTTTTTTAGGATCTCAGGATGAATCATTTGTTGCTGTTTTGTAGACTGAAAAGAATAAAATGAGTGTAAGTACAATACTATGTTTCCAAAGAATATGAACTTTCATCTGAAAAAAAAAAAAAAATAAAAATAACCTAATGGAATGTTCACAGATAAGGTATGAAAACATATTGTGTCCAGATCTGGGAATATGTGGTCCATGAAATGAACAGGTTTACAAAGATATATGTTGATATATAGACCACTGAACAGTTGTGTTTTCAAATTAAAAAGAAAATAAGAAGCCTATGGGAAACGTAGTTAACCTTGTTCAGGAATAACTAAATATAATTATGCAGAATCAACAAAGTTGACAATATCTGATAGCACAGGTTCCCTCTAGATTGAGTATGGAAGACTGTAACAAGCCCCACTGAGCAGCAGCGGTGCCCCTTTCCTTCACAAGCAGGTATGCAGAACTGATCATTGATATCCTGCACTTCACCATACTTATGTAAAAGTTACTAAATAGCTGCATTTTAGTGAAGGTGTTTTATTGAACTGGTGTGGTTTCCTGCCTTTGAGGACCTGCTGTCAAATCTAGTTGCAACACCGGATAGAGAATAAGGGAAGCCTAAACTGTAATTTTGTTGCATTTCTAGAAATGGAAGAAAATAAAGTGATATTAACAAATAGAATGAAAGTATAGCTTAGCTTCTCCTCTGCAAACAAATATCCTTTGTTTGGGTGGGTGATAGAAAATTCAAAACTCGAAGTTCTTCAGTGACTGTCTAAGAAAACCTTCTGTGCCATAAGGATGTATTAGAAATACTTGTTTCTGCATTGTCCAGATCCCCAGAACAGGGGAGGACACAGGCTCACTTAAGACCCTGTGATCCCTGGATTTTTAACATATTTGCCTCACTGGCAATGAGCATAGGTAAGAGCTGCCAGATGGCCCAGGACTGCAAGAGAGATGCAGCATTTTCTAAATGTCACCGTTACAATCCTCCTAAATCAACTCTAGTGAATGGTCGCTGGCTGTGGCTGAGACTCAGTGCCAGTGTAATTTCACACAGAAAATCTGAAGACCTGGGAAAGTGCAAAGTGAGTCTTGCTGGAAAATCTTGTTTAGGCATATTTATACAATTCTGTATCAGAATTCCATGTCTCTATTAGTGACTGCAATTGGTCCCTTTTATCAATAATATCCCTCAGAGGGAGTGCCCCTGGGTACCTTCTCCAAATTCCAGTGGTTAATGTCTGTTGAATTCTTGGCAACAACTACAGACAGTGATAAGCTACCCAATGTGTTAGAAATTAAAAAGATAGCATCTGGTTAGAATAAAAATATGTCTATGTTTTCCAAGGTAGCTTTTTTTCAAAAACACATTACAGGAAGAAGATAATATTTTTTTCAAGAAACTCCTCCCCCCACTTAAAAATATATCATGGTGTTCCAATGAACCAATCACATGATGAATAAATGACAGAAGGATTGAAGACCTTTTCTAGAAAAAAAAACAAAACAAAAGAAAACAAAACAAAACAAAACAAAAAAACGCAAACTGTTGTAGAACTGTTGGAGAGGGTTCAGAGGAGGCCACGGAGATGATGAGAGGGCTGGAGCACGTCCCCTACGAAGAGAGGCTGAGGGAGCTGGGCTTGTTCAGCCTAGAGAAGAGAAGGCTGCGGGGGGACCTCATTGCAGCCTTCCAGTACCTGAAGGGAGCGTACAAACAGGAGGGGAATCAACTTTTTAAAAGGGTAGAAAATAACAGGACAAGGGGGAATGGACTAAAGCTGAAGGAGGGAAGGTTTAAATTAGATATTAGGGGGAAGTTTTTTACAGAGAGGGGGGTGAGGTGCTGGAACAGGCTACCCAGAGAGGTGGTGGATGCCCCATGCCTGGAGGTGTTCAAGGCCAGGTTGGACGGGGCCCTGGGCACCCTCGTGTAGATCCAGGCCTGGAGGTTGGTGTCCCTGCCTGTGGCAGGGGGGTTGGAACTCTGTGGTCCTTGGGGTCCCTTCCAAACCAGACCTTTCTATGATTCTATGAAAGGCATATATTTTTAATTATCTGGAAGAAAAAAAAAAAAAAAAAAAAAAAAAAAAACCAACACAGAAGAAACTACTGTGATGACACTGTAGTAAATTATGCCCTTTAAGTATTGTCACAAGATATACTCATCAAACATAAGGGGTATACTTCCATTCTAACAGGCAATTTTCTTGTGGAAACTCATGCTCAATGAGATGCTGCTTTTCAGTTATAAGTTATGATAGTTTAATCTTTTGTTGGTTTATTGCTGTGAAATCTCAAGATACATACTGAGTTCTACAATTTATATATGCTAAAATTGTAATGCCATACAATGACACACAGACTAAATAAAAATTTACATTGCTCAAGCATTAAACTGTATCTCTAATGAGAACCAAAACTGAACTGATCATTAACAACAAAAATAAAAATCCTCTAGAGTTTCCAAGAGTCAGAAACCTGGTAGTACCAGAAGTGTCAGATAATCTAGTTCTCAAGGAGATTTATATTCGTACTGGGAGGCATAAAACATGGATATTATTGGAAAGGACACATTTTCCTGATATTCTCTAGGAGCTCCATTATGCTAATAGTAATTCATTTTTAGCACTCATCATCTGAAGATGTTGTTCGTAAGAAAATACTCATTATTTCCATTAAACTCCAGTAAATGTACATATCCCAGCACATCTACAGTCCCCAAAGAAATTTCTACCATCAAACCTAATTTGGCCAGCCACACAATCTCAACAAACAACGTTAATAAGACATGATAAAAATGCTAATGAGTTTCAGTGAATCCCAACTGGGCAATCATCACAAAAACTATTACTATTAAAAAATGATACGATGTCAAGTTAAGGTCCTTCTCCCTTAATTCCATGATTGTCCAGTGTCTAATATCTTTTTCAGCATGAAGGATTTTTAACCCATGTGTCCAGCTCAACATTCTTCCTACTAATAAAAGCAAGCATTTTGAATAACATTTAGGATTTCCAGTTAAATGTTTGCTTTCTCATGGAATTGCTTCAACACTTGGCACTTTGTCTGAAAATGCGTACTTCTGCAAGGGTGGGAATTTATCTTCTGTTCAAACAGTAAAAAGTATACATTCAAACTACTTCTTTTGATCTTCTAGGCTTTCCTCTTCACTGTTAAGATTTCCAGCCAACGTTCAGGATTTTATTTTTTCTGTCCTTCAAACAGGACATTTAAGATGCTGTCTGTCTGCAGCAACTTTTTGCTGATAGTGTTTACTTTTACTGTGCCCATCATTGACAGTAAAGTAATTGAAGATGGATAGACAGGCAGAGGGCACTAGTTTCAAACCTGCACAAAAAAGAAGGAAACATTCATGAATGAAAACAAAGTTCCAAAAGCTCTTTTTACATAAAGCAGTTTTGTGACTGCAGCAAGTTCCTCTTTTCTGCTAGTGAAAAGAAGGGATTTAAAAATATGAAGAATCTTTTGCTGCACAATATTTTGCCACAGCTATTGTTGCCATTATTTATCTTTTAAATAGTTGTGAGCAGAATTTGTGATTTGACTCTTCTGCCAGGAAAGGCTAGGTTGTGTTAAGGACTGAACAAGCATACCTCAGGAAGCCTGTCATCCAAATGGCAAAAGAAACGGAGGAGACAAGAAGAGCAGATTAGTTGATCAAGAGATTCCGATATATGCAAATTTTAGAGAATCAGGAGTAGCAATTACAAGTTGCCACTTGCTCGATGTTGCGATTAATTCTATGCATTTCAGGATAGGTACATTTTGAAAATGTTTTTTTGGAAGAGAGTGAATAACAATTATCAGGTGACAAGTATTTGGCTATATAATGCATTTTGGGGCAACAAAGACTGTTTATGAATTTGTGTTTAATTAGTAAAAAATGGAAGTAAGTTAAATTGCATTTGCATAACCAACAAAAGTTGCTTATTTTTAGCCTTATTATTTGTATTTTATTATGTTTAGTTATTATCTAGTTTTATTATTTAATTAAATTTAGACTTAAATAATTTTACTTTTTTTGTTTATCTGAAAATAGTAGACTCTTTGAAAATTAATCAAAATCTTTTGGTTAAGTCAAATTTTATATGATCAAGAATGAATTTATTTCAATTTTTTATTCTGCTGGGAAAGCTGAAACGTTGTTTCAGTTTGACCCCAAAAGACTTGGGTCCAATGTAATTTTAATGTGTAGCTTCACCAGTGAACCAAAACCAATACTTTATTTCAAATTTTTTACACCACTTGTTCTATGAATCTGATAACCTAGTTATCACCAGGCATTCTGTATCATTAAGTAAAAGTGATTTCTTCTCAGTCTCTTGTGGTTTCTTCAGCTAGCCCAAAGGTGAAAAACTCTGATACATTAATGAATAGTGTATCTCTGAGCTACACCATGTTTCAGAGAAAAGATAGGAGAAAATTTGATATCAAATGGAATTAATTCCCTACTTTCCCAAAGTACTGTTGTATAGGATCATTCAGAGTTAGCAAGATAATGCGTTCTCTCTCCAAGTAATCAAGTTTCTTGCATGATCTTTTCTTGCCCTTCCCCTTTTTTCATCTCAGTTTGCTTTGACTGGTCTTTATTGTGAGGTTTGTCTCTCAACCTGTTTCCTAATATCCCATGAATTTACACTAAAGTCTATATCCCAGTCACAAATCAAGTACATCTAAATCTTCCTGTCAAGGAAAGATGAATTCATAAAAATGTAATTACATCCAGCCTGAAAAATGCCCTGAAGTACTTTCCCTGCTTCAAAGCTGAATTTCTGTGTGATAAGCTACTGTAGATATTTCTGAACTACAAAAGAGAGTTAAAAAATTACTGTTGCTGGGTTCTGTGTTGTGACATCACAGTGGCCAATTTCCTTGTGTTCACTAAGAAATTTTCAAACAATATCTCTTTTTAATACGTGCTATCTAGTTAACAAAAGGAAACCTAACACTGATTTCTCAGTGCATGTCTGGAAGTAGATAAGGCAGTAATTTGGACAGCAAGAGATTTCATCTGACAAGAAACAAGAAATTCTGTGATATCTTAAAGAATCCAATTATTTTTCTTAGCTCTCTTATTGCAATTTTTTACTCCACAAGAACAATTTTCCTTTAGACAGTAAAACTTTTGTGCTCTTGATGCCTCAACTCCTGGCAGAATCCACTACAAAATAAATTTCATGGAACAGCTTTGACAAATTCTACGTAACTGTTACAGCAACTTTCCACATAGCTCATTAACAACCTCTTTCTTCATTTCATTTTTATTTCAATTTCTTTTTAACTTGTACACATTTTTCATTAAAAACATTTGTGACTGTAGCAGCAATGGTACAGAGGATTCAAAGATACTGGGAGTCCTCATGGTATCTGCTGGTGTGGTTTTACCAGACTGACTGAGTAGCTGTGGTCTAAACAGTTGCTAATGGCAACATGCTATAAAACAGAACTTTAATGATGCAGCAAGAAAGATAAACAACACCACACCCACAGCAAACACACGATCATAAGCGATGTCATGGCTCTGGCAGACTGTTGGGGACATTTGCATTTGGGTCATCTGGCAGCAACAGCCAACCATGCAAATGCCTTTTGAATGCGCGTTGTTGCGTTGCCCCTCGTCTCTGCCAATGGTAGTGCAGAGTAGCTGCAATTCAGTGCCAATGGAGAGAATCAACCTGCATGGATAACGTAGGCAGCATCCTGCCTACGCTGCTGATGTCAGTCAGGGGGCAGGTTGTCAGCAACCATGCTGGGCCTCTCTCAAGGGATAAAAATAGTGTGTTTCGTAACAACTGAGGATGTGTATTTTGTGACCTGCAGCTTTACCTCACTCGAACACCTGAGACTTGATGCTTTTCAAATCTGCAAGCACTGACAGGTCGAAACTCCTGTTGGTCTTCCATGCCGCAAAGAAGGATCATTTGGCTCCTACCATGGGAGGTACGTATACTCCTGCAGTTCTCCATCACTTTAGGTTAATATTCTACCTAGGGTCGAAACCAGGCTTTTAGACCTTCATATCTTGTCTTCATACTGATTTCTTTCCGGAGAATCCCATTCCACTATAAATATGCATGAGGCCATCTGTAAGGAAGCTCTAAGAACTGGAATATATAAGAGCTGGAATACATACATGTCCTGGTTTCTGCTGGGATAGAGCTAATTTTCTTTCCAGTAGCTACTGTGTTTTGGATTTAGGATGTGGTTTGGTATGCAAAGAATATTGATAATACTCTGATGTTATTAGTTGCTGCTAAGTGATCAAGGACATCTTCAGGCTCCCAGGTTTTGCTGATGTGCAAGTTCAAAAACATGAGAGGGGTATAGTCAGTACAGTTGACCCAAACCAACCAAAGAGACTGTGCCACACCATAGGCATCATGCTCAGTATAAGTGGAGGTCAGTCAGTGGGCCAGGCCCTTTTCCCCCTTTTCACTTTTTTGTTCATTTGTTCAGCTCTTTATTCCCTTGCTTGCTTTCTCTGTAACTTGCTGTTCTGTGATCGCAGCTTGGGATGGCCTGTATTGCACTGTGTAGTTGGGTGGTGAGAAATTGTGCATCATTCATTTTGTATATTCTATTAACATTATTTTATTTTAAAACTATTTTTAATAATTATAATTATTCATGTAGACTATAATTATTGTTATCTTATTCTTTGCTGTCTTGGTGAACTGTTTTTACTTCAACCCACAAGTATTCCTTTTCTTTCCGATTCTCCTCCCCACCCCACTGGGGCCGGGGGTGGCATGAGCAAGTGGCTGGGTGGTATTGGGTTACAGGCCGGGGTTAAACCACAACAATACGCCATTGTGCTCTGTGCAGAAGTCTCTGTGTACGTTGTGATATTCCATTCATGTCATTATGACAATAAATAATAAGGATTCATGTATTAAAATCCTTCCTGAAAGTTCTTGTTATAAGCAATGTCACTGATGTGGACGTTATCAGATAACAGTGCAAGTATATGAATTAGCTTCTTTAAAATGTTTCTTCTAATACTGATCTAATTTGTTATACTGTAGGAATTCTTATACTTCAACCATATGGCTCTGGATAGTTCTGTGGAAAAGCCTGTGAACAAGGAGAAGCTTCATGAAACTTTTATCTTCTAGCCAAGACAGAGATCCAGCTTCTAGAGACTTTGCTAAAGTCTGATTACTGATGAGTTCAGCATGAGACTGTAAGAGTGGTCACCTTAGTAACATAGGTGTGCTTCAGCTGTGAGCAGCACTGTTACTGGTATGGCCAGCTCTCATCTCCTCAGTTTCCTGTTCAAAATTCTCATTGTCTTTGTCAAATGGAAACCAAAGCCTCTTCAAGCAGGTAAAACAGCCAATACTTTTAACACAGAATGCAGTTTGCATTGATATGTGTTCATATAAAATATGTTTTATATATGTTGCTTCAACTCCAAGACAAAACCGCACGTTTCCTGAAGAAACGGGTCTGAGCATTTTTGATCTGGGTTCAGACACTTCAAGTGATTGTACATGTTTTTCAGGTTGATTGCTGCTCTATTCTTGTTCCTATTTTCAAGAGTATCATTTGGAAGACACTAGTATGCAGAAATAAATTATTGAGGACTGGGAACAAATCCATCTTCTCTTTTGCTAAATGCAAGAGAGTTACTGTCATTTAGAGATTGGAAGGTGATGAAAAATATATTAAAATACCATCTTGCTGGAAAGATATGTCTTTCACCAGAGTACACAGTGTATGACATTGATAATGATTGTATATAATAAAATTACATGGCTAAAATAAAATCATATTTTATACAGAAACATCATCAGTGGTTGAATATTCTTAATTTAAAGTGGAAAGCAGAAACTAAGTTTTCAATTGCATTGCTTTAATTCTGGAGAAATATCAGTGATACGTGGAGTTATTGCTTATCCATTTTCAACTTAAACATAACTGAGGTCAAAGTTTGGATTTATGTGTCCAGCAATAGGTTGATGAAGACATCAGTCACCACAAGTATGTTCTTGTTTCTAATACTGGTAGGATAAATAGGTGAGAAAATATTTCTGTTCTCTTAATATTAATTAATTTATTCTCTTAATATTAATTATTTATTTTACAAAAAATAGACATGTATTGTCTGTATTATGGTGTCTATACAATATCTTCCAGTCAGTGCTGAGAAAAGCCCTATATGCTTGGACCTGTTTAAGAAGTACAAGTGGAAAACAAAGGAAAAATGAGTGATTTATCATTCTGTGCTTTCTATATTTAAGAGGCATCACTCAGTGCAGGAAAATACTTCAAAAAATATAAAGTACAAAGACAAAAGATTATTGTTGTTGAGGTCATACTTCTGGGTGTACAGAGATTTGAGAATAACATGCTTCTAAAAGGTAGAAGCAAGAGAACTGAATGAAAGCAGCATTTTTAGCATCCTTAACATGCAACATTCTCATTTCTTACTGTACTTCAGACACCTATGCAATTGACTGATTTGTATTGTCACAGGAGATTAGTATCAGCTAAGGTACATTACTTGCTTTTTGTTAGTAGTATGAGAGCTGTCAGAACATTATAGAATGTGCAGAGCTACACACAAAAGCTCTGATAGCAGTCACTATTTCTCATATCCTTTCATTGGCGGTAAAACAGTGAGATTTTTAATTACTACAACCCAAAAGTTGTACATAAAAAGTGATCTTTTCATAGTCTGGGTTTTAACAACCACATTTTTCAATTGTTGTGTCTTGGACAATGACATCATTAAGGCATTTTCAGTTGCATTTTACTTATTTATTGCTGTTTTGGCTTTGGTTTTGGTTTACATTCCACAGATGTATCTGTCCAGAATTTTAAGTGACTGGTTTTAGGGTTTTCTTTTTTCCATCAGAAAAATTCAAGGATGTGATTTATGAGTGGAACACAGATCAACAAAAGAGAAGGCTCTGTGTTCCAAGGCTTAAGTTTGATTTTCATTTTATTTTAAATGACATTTACTAGCATGTTTCTCAGAAATTAATAGTTTCACTTGCAGTGCAATCCATTTAAAGTGAAGAAGTTTGCTCAGACATGTCTACAAGACAGCCATAGGAAAAGGTTTTAGTAAAAATTATATTCAGAAAGTGATAGCAAGATCAGTATGTATGATAAGAAGTCAGTTACAGGTTTTGCTAATTATCAGTGTTACTTAGCTCACATAATGAATAAAAATTAAACTTAAAAAAAAAAAAAAAAAAAAGTGAGAAACTGAACTGTAAGCATCCAGTGTCTAAAGCCAAGATTCACCCTTTTTTCCCTTTTCTGTCCCATATTCCTTCATTGCAGATTGGAATTCCCTAGTGTAATGACTCAATTGGGGCTAAGATTTTACAGAGCTAGAGCAAACTGCCTTCTCATAGAAGATTAGTTTATTGGTTAAATAATGAGCATCAAGCTCAATTACCACAGTAAGTAACAATTATTTCAGGTATGTCTTAAACAAACAAACAAACAAAAAATAAAACAAAACAAAACAAAAAACAGGCCTTGACAAATAACCAGCAAAATAGCAATAATTGAAAATGGGCTGATAATGAATTGAAACATTTTCTTAGAAAAATATGAAGAGATTTAATTTTTTCCCTTGTGATAAGTATGCTTCATATTGAGAATACTGATAGTATGAGTATGGTCATAGTTTGCAAACTTTGCCAGTGAGGAAACAGGAGTGCTAAAATTGTTATTGCTGTTTTTTTAGCTCACAATCCTGGTTCTTCAGATTCTAGTTTGGCTAATGAGAATTATTCTACAGAGTATCTGATGCATGAAGTCTTGGGCACTGAAAAAGGAAATTTGGCACATTTATCTTTGTAGAAATAATTTTTCATACTTATGAAACAATTCAAGGCCAGAATGAAAGAGTATGCAACTTTACATGACTCCAAAAACCATTTTTTCTCCCTGATTAAACTGTTTTTGAGATTTTTCTTTTCCCCCTTTTTGCATGTAGAAGATGAAAAATCCATGGACAAGTCAGTACTGATTATTTCTTGTGCTAAGAAGTCTTCTTCCATTTCTATCCTCTTCTTAGTGAAACTGCTGCAATCTCATTAGATTCTTGCATATCATATGTAACTCCTATATAAAAAGGTAGAAGAAAGAGCTAATAGCAAGATCTCTCTGATTCTGCGTCAACTTCTATTCCCTTTTTACTAAAAAGAAAATCCTGAGTTTCCACAAATCACAAAACATGAAATAGAAGAATGAGACACAGATGAAAACTGCAGGTCAACTCTCTCCAAAGAACTAAACTAATGAATGATAAGTGCCATTGAACTACAATTTGGATGGGAGAGGAGGAGTGTGGATCTGAGTAGTTCAGAACTGATGAACAGAAGTCGGGATTCTTAGGTGATACGCGTGGCTGGTGTCACATTGTTCAGTAGTCAGCAGAACAGGGACCCAAAGCTGCTGGAAACAAGATTTAGATTCTTAGAATGTCTATTGTATTAGGAACCAATTTATTTTCTTTAAGAACAAATTAAATGACCTAGATAGGGGAAAAAAAAAAAAAAAAAAAAAAAAAAAATCTGGATATTAATAGCTCTCCAAGAAAGATAGAAAAAAAAAGAAAGACTAAGTATAGAAAAAAAAAAAAAAAAAAAAAAAAGGAAAGCCAAACCACACAGTTGTTAGGTGGTCTTTTGTTTCTTTACATGGAGAGGAAAAGATCTAGTAACTGTAAGAACATGTAGTTTGGCAACAAACATAAAATAGAGTGACTGTAGGCAGAACATGTGTTGGTGTGTAGGAAAGAAAAAAGCACAGAGAGAAACATCTGTAGAGAGTAATAGAACTACAATAAAGGTGATCTACAGTAAGCCATCAGAGAAAGAGAGCTCAGAGCACCTCAGTACTGGAAAAATATGGGAAGATCTTGAGGAAAAGGTGACTTCCTGGAAAAAAAAATACAGGGAAGGACTAGGAGCAGGAAACATTGTGAAATTAAGTGAATGGATAGAAATGGGGAAAGAAAATACCCTTAGACCAGAGTGTAACCAAAATACTCCTAAATAATATTCTCTGGAGAAATAATCATCTGGAACTGAGAGGCTGGAGGGAAATGAAGGTACAAGGGCAAAAACAAGGGAAGAGAATAAAATGTAGAGGGGGAAAAGGGATGGGG
Organism: Podiceps cristatus; assembly: GCA_000699545.1. NCBI lineage: Eukaryota > Metazoa > Chordata > Aves > Podicipediformes > Podicipedidae > Podiceps > Podiceps cristatus. The sequence continues at coordinate 25,086 of KL271915.1, read as the reverse complement.
AAAAAATGATGAAAAACAGGCAAAAGGAAAAAAGAAAAAAAAAAGAAAAAAGAAAAGAAATTAAGAAAATAATTCAAATATCCCAAATGTACAAAATTAAAAGCTATCCTTTAATCATCTGGTATAAATAAATTACTTTTGAAACACTAGAGCAAACAACCATCAATTGGTAACATTTTTGCTAAAGGATGATGAATGTTTTAAAACTACATGTGGCTTCAAAATGAGTTTCAATATCTCGTACCTCTTCTGAAGATAAATATTTGCAAAACATATGTAGCCTTAGCACATAATGTTAAATGTAAATATTAATACTTGATGAGAAAAAGACGTATAATCAAGAGCTTTTGTACACTTGTATTTGTGTTATAAGGGATCTAAATTGCTGTAAGCAATATTTACTTCAGCTGTCATTCTCTTCTTAATACCTTAATTTCTGGACATCTGAGATGATAAAACAAATGTATCTTTTTCTCTTTTAACATAGTATTGTGGACATCTTGTGTTCAAAGAAAATCTTTTAAAGAACTTTGACATTTCTAGAAGGAAGTAATCAAAAAAAAAAGGACCCAATATATAAAATTGAAAATATGTATATTTAAAAGATCGTTATTTTGGGCAGTTGATCCACAGGTTTTGAGCTTTTGAGTTAATTGTAATGGCAATCTCAATAGACATAGTAAAATACAAAGTATGTATAATTACAGGATACAGACTCAAATTTATATTTACTCTCCTGCTCTCTTGATTTTGTTAGTTTTGTTACTTGTGTGAAAAGAGGGGTAGATTTTTTTTTTTTTTTTAAACAAAAGAACTTTCAAAATATGTTAGACTTCTAAATGCCATTAGGGCATTTTAAAATTCTTACTAGAAAACAGATCTTATGTTTTCATTCTTTCACAATCATTAACATAGATGAGCAAAATTAGTGTGGCAAGTGATAATAACCACTGATACTGCAGAACTTCATGTTATCTCACTTCTGATTATCCTTAAGGACACTAAGCAGCTTATAGCTGCCCTAACCACAAAAAAAAAGGTCTGTCCCCTACAATTTTAACAATCTCTGATTTTAATTTTAGTTCTGTCTCCATGTCCTGTCTTTCAATTAAAGAGTATAGTTTGGTATATCATCCTTCAGAATGATGACTGATGAAGCATCTTCATTCCATTGTTGACAAGCTGAAACAACATTTAAAAAATATAATCTTTTAAAATTTCTGGATGCTCTGGCATATTGATGCTTTGTCTTCTATATATACTAGGGAAGAAAAAGAAGTTTTCTTGGTGTCTTTGTACCTCTGTGGGACCAGAAAGGACCTTAGAAACAAGTTTAGAAGTTAAGAATAAAGAAAAATCAGAGCAAATACATTTTTTTTTTTTAAATTTGACACAATTGAAACAAACAAACAAAAAAAGCTGTACTTTTTTGACATCCAAATAGATGTGTGTCTTCCTTGAAATCCATCTTGATTTTTTAGAAAATCTCTGCATTAGTATCTTCAGAATTTGAAAGCTATAATGTCACAGAAAAAATAAATTCCTGTAAGTCCAACCTGAGAGAGAGAGAGGGAAGGAGAGAGGGATCTTGATTGTGCTTAAATGAATGTATATCTTCAAGAATGATCAAGCATTACTTTCAGTTGCAGCATAAAAAGCAGTCATCCATACCAAAGATATATAAAACATAAAAACATAAAGACAAATACTCAGTAAAATTCAGCACCTTCCTGCTAATGTTCAATTAATTCTTTTTGTCAGGGATTCTTCAGACAATGTATAATTTTGTTGATCTGCTTAAAGTTAAGGAAATAACTTGAGGTGGACAGGATTTTACTTTGCTCTGCTGACTGAACCACGTACAGTTCTGAATTCTCTCATGTTTCTTACCCTTGTGATTATACCATGAGTCTTGTGATACTCAATCTTTAATTTAAAGATCCAGCTCCTGGAGATATAAGAATGGATCTCAGTTTTCACAAGGGAAGGAAAAAAGAAAAAAACAAAAACCAAAACCAGAGAGGGAAACAGGAAAGCAAGAAACTGTCACAATTAGAACAGCTAATCTAAGCATGCTGAGAGGGGAAGGAAGTTTATACCCTACAAATGGAACTAAATGCAGTTATTTTGTCATAGGTATGAGATTTGCCACAACTGGAGTCATAAAAAGATCCTGCCTATTACAGCATTTAAAGTGCCATGTAATCAAGTTGACTGTGAAGCTATAGAGGCAGGTACCTGGGCAGGTGTCCTGGTTCCATCTGGCATAGGGTTAATTTTCACCAGGAGCTGGCTGGTGGGCTATTCTATACCATATGACCATCATGATCATGGTATAGATAGGGACAGTGCCAGGGACGGGATGACTGCTCAGGAGCGGGCAGGGTACCAGGCCGTGAGCAACCCGTGCTGCAAAACACAGTAAGTACACTACGTTATCTTTATAGTTGGTGTTTTGTTTGTTTGCTTGCTTTTCCTTTGTTGTCCTGTTAAACTGTTGTTATCCCAACCCATGAGTTTTTCCCTTCTTTTTCCAGATTCTCTCCCCCATCCCACTGCAGGTGGCGGGGGAACGAGCAAGCAGCCGCATGGTGCTCAGTTGCCGGCTGAGGCGAAATCACAACAGCAGGTGGAATGAAATGCAAAGCAGCACAATGCAAACAGTCAGGAGAGACTGACTGTAGTGGCATAATCAGCCTGAAACTCATAGCAGAATAATTGGTTCCAGAGGGCAGTTATGTCACTTCCATAGCGAATGAATTAAAATGGAATTAGATACTGTGTAAATGAAGAAAAGTTTTATGGGTTGATGTGAGGTATTTCACTATGGAAAAACAGGTCATTGGAGACAATGGAAGTGTATGGCCCTCTATTAATGTCATTATCTGTTACTCTTTTTCTGGTGAAACTTAATCTTACCATTGTTTTTCATTTTCACAGAACCTCAGTTCCCACTCCGTAAAAAAACTCTCCCATTTTCACTTCAGGGCAGGAAGAGCAGAGCATTGGGAAAAATTAAATGTATTTAGTAGATATTTCATGTTCACAAAGATACTAGTAGTGAAATTCTAATGTTTCCAAGGATCTTATCTGCTACCTTTACTCACTGAAGACAAGCAAGTAAACTGGAATAATAAGGCTTTTGGAAACAATGAATAAACTATTTGTCACTACAGAAGTAGTAAAGAGCCGTAGTCACTGGTAAACGATTGCTAATAAACATAGTACCCAACTGTACTAAAGTAAGATATTAGTTGATTAGTCCACAGCAACAGTCTAAGAAACTTGTTAGTCCCCTTTCCACATTGACTTAACCGTTCCACATACATTCAAAGGGTATGAAGACATAAGAAGTAATAAATACTGAGTTCTTGCTAGTCCCTGCCAGAACAAACAGCAATAGACAATCACTATTTATTACCTATCCTGTGTTTGGTTTACCCAGAGTTTCATCTTTATTTCTTAGAAAGTTCAAAGAAATAGTAAGTCTTCTGAGTGTTCTCTACTCAGTCTTTAATTAACAGATCACACTTATGGGTTTTACCTGAACACTTTACAAAATTAATACAGCCATCCAAAACATTTAGACAATAAGATTGCATTCAATTTACCTTCTGTATTTTGAATTTTTATATTTGAACTACACTTTACGCTTCTTCAGAGGATTTTAATCACTTGTGCTGCACATCTTTACATGCTACAGGATTCTGTTTTCCCATGGTTGGGAGATGACAAAAGACAATTAGAAAACCTCCACTGAAGCTATATAGGGTTCAGCAAGTAATTAATGATATATACCAAAAGGGAGAACAGAGTGCTGCAGTGTAAAAATGTTTAGAGCAAACTGGTTAACCAAGGCAGAGCACATGGATGGGCAGAATACGCACTTTATTCCCATAATCATCATTCCTATGCATTTAACATGAATTGGTGCTGAAAGATCAGAAGATGACTTCTAAGCCTTAATTTTAGCACTTTTTTCTCCCCTTCATTTTGGCAGGCAATGTAAATGTGGACATTTCTGCTGAGGCTAAGACAGATCGGATGAAATTGTCACTCATCTTTCCCCTGAGTATGTGGGAGTGAATAGTGAAGGTACCCAGAATTTTGAGCAATATTGTAGCAACTTAATTTTAATTATCTTAAACAAAAAATAAGAGAAAAAAAAATCCCAAGATTTTAGAGGTAATTACTTAACAAGAAACATTCATACTCACTGACTACCAAAATTAGAAGTACTTTCTAATTTATAAAGGACACATAAGAAATTAGCGGATTTCAGTGTTCTTATGGAATAAGAACCCAATGGGCTTGTTGAGAAAGAAATCCATCTGTGTTGTTCCATGAATTCTGGGTTGGAAAACAGAATTCTCTTCCATGCTGTATTGATTTTTTGATAAACGTCATCTGAGTTTAGAGAGACTCACTTGTTTGAAAGAAAAATCAAGTGCCAAGCTCACGCCAGGAAATGTATCTTTTCCACATAAAGGGAAACCTGATTTTTTTTAATTCTGCTAGTACACTTGCCAAAAGCAAAGTATAAAGAAAAGTAAGAAAATGCAACCTCTTATAGTTAAACTTTTAAAATGATTGCACTTGCTTAGTCATCCCTTCTTTCATATTGAGTCAGAAAGCAGCCAGCACTTTAAAGGGAAATCCACAATTAATGACATCTGTTTTCAGGAGATCTACCTTATTTGACAGCTTTGTCTAGCTGTTATATAGCTGCTGAAGTCTCCCACACATGTCTTGGTCTGTCCTAAATTCCCTGGATACTAATGCACACTTAGAAACAATCTCACCTGGGAAGCTCTACAGTCCTCTCTTGCCTTTGCTTCATATAAGCTAGAGTTTATATGCTTCTTCAACAAAAAATTCCCTTCCCGAGACATACGTATATCCTCTTCTCATGGCCAGTATTAAAGGAGAGTGAGATGTGACCACTTAGAAAAGGGAGGTTAATCTTTGGTTGGATGTCTTGTGATTGGAGTACAAAAACTTGGGATAGCTCTATTAACTTTTCATGTGAGGTATTTTTCCCTAGTGGTTTATATGTAGGGACGGGCTACTTTTCACCTGTCCTGAAAGAGCACTATTGCCCAGTACAGAAGTGAATGAACAACAATCTTAAATTTCTCTCTTTAATTTCATGATTACATGGAAGAACTGTCACAGGACTTTTCCTGAACTTTTTAAAGTAATATGAAAGAATCTCTAGATATTACAATACTTTCTAGTCCGAGGACCAGGCATGTAAAGGTTAAGAACTTTGATTTAAGTGGTGGTGTCTCTCTAACCCTTAAGGAAACGTATGGCAGAAGAGAGATTGGAACACAGCTTTTCTGAATTGCAAGTTAATGCAATAACCTGCTGCATCATCTTTCTTATTTTCACTACTGTGTAATTAAGAAATTATTTTTTAACATGCCTGAATACCCATTAAACCATGTGTACATCTGATGCTGGGTAGTTGTGTCTTTTACTTACGGCAGTGAGAACGCAGGTACTTCAGACTGATAAGGCTTTTTAAAGATCATTGTTTCAAAGTATGTAAAAAATAGAAATTATGTAATAGAATTTTACTAGATACCTTAAAATTCTAATTTCATCTGTCATCTGTTGTCTGCATTTAAATCCACATTGAAGACAATTACCTCTTGATTATGGCATGGTTAGTGATCCTGATCAGAGTGGGAAGGTTCTAATATATGATCATCTTTGCAATTGCTCCTCTGTCTAAAATCTCTTTGTGACATACTGTTACAAAGGCTTATTAAAAACATGGGTTAAAGTATGAATAAATGAAATGAATCAATTATAAAACACTATTGTTTATGTCAGTATGACTGACATTCCCACTGTTTAATGTGTGATCTTTGCATATAAACACATGCCCACACACATTTTTGCACGTTCTGACATTTATTTTTAACATAGTAGTTATTATCTGTAATTGCAATAGTGTAATGTGATTGTGTTTACACATATATCTGTATAGATGAATATATAATATCTCTTTTTCTCTTTTCTACCATTCTTGATAAAGAGATGTAGATTAAAAGACATCTAGGAATATAACTTTTAAGTGTCAGTCTTAATTTTTAATACCAATCTATTGAGGTCTTGATATGTTTATTATCTCTGTTAATGAGAATTCATCACTTAGAGTAGGAACTGCATCTTACCAGAGGTGTTACCTACATACTTTCAAAGTATTCCCCCACTGCATTTCTGCAGCAGTGTTTTGAATTCATGGATACTTGAGCTTAGGCCAAGAACTTAGTCTGAGGGGTACCTATTGCTACTGTTTATCCTAGAGTGCTTAAAGCATGCATTTAAAATAATACTTGAAGTGATTCATGATGATTTTGCTTTGAAAGAATTTGAGGCACTTTTCCCTCAGGTGTTTTATGACATTTCTTAGTAGCATTTTGAGTCTAAGATATAATATGCAAAGATTTTCTCGGGAAAGAATAAGTCTCAAGCCTGCACACAAGCAACAATCCAAAATGGAAGGAATCAAACATTTAAAGCTATTCATATTTATTGATAGAGATACAGACCTCAGAAAGTAGGTTTAAAAGAAAACAAGTTTCTGCAATGGGAAGAAAGGAAGAAAAAAAAAAATAGTTACCACTTTACCTGTGGCAGGGGGGTTGGAACTCTATGATCCTTGGGGTCCCTTCCAACCCAGACCATTCTATGATTCTATGATTCTATGATTCTATGATTCTATGAACATCTTACCCAGCCCCCATCTGAACCCTCCATAATGCTTTCCTATAACTGTAGCATTATATGGCACTTGAGATCAAATCATGGCATCTTAGTTCTAGTTTTGGCAAAATAAAGCTGGCTGCAGCTGCAGGGACCTGAGTAAATCCTCACAGGCAGGCTGCTGTGGTAGATCCTGTAACCTCAGAAGTCAAATACTCTCATCTAGTCCCATTTGACCACGAGAGGCACCAAAAAATGTGTTATGTATACACTGGATGCACTTCCGCAGCATTCCTCTTGGACCTGTTTTCAAGCTGGCCTCGTAACATCTTTGCAAGCAATGCTTCCACTTTCTCCCAGCGGAGGAAAGTTTTGTGAGTATTAAGTACAGAGGCACATAGTCATCCCATCAGCCTGCCCCATACCTGGGCTGCTCTTGGTGCAGGCAGAGCACTTTTGATACTTTTTCTGGGATATGTAACTAGCTTTATATAACAAAGAATGATGGGAAAGTTGTAAATCAATAGTAAAAGTAGAAGTAACTTTCTCAACATTCAAAAGTGGCTATTAGCTTCACAGAGTCATTATTTTAGCACTTTAGCACTATTTCTCACTCTTACCTATGAATCCTATATATCACATTGTAGCATACCATATCTGGAATGCTAATATAAATTACTCCATTTTCTTTTTACTGTTCTGCAAATGGTTTCTAAAACTCTACTTAGAGCTTGTCATTAATTACAAGGAATATGTGAATCAGCTCACATTCTAGCAGATGTGTAGTTTTTCTGCTTTAATAGCTTTTAAATCCTCCTTTTTCTCAGCTGGATGTGGTCATGCTGCTTTAAGGGAGAATCAATCTATTTTCCAGATTAAAAATCAAAATAAGGAAATAAACCCAAGACACCAAGGAGGCTTCTCATATAAAGGGACATTTTAGGCACTTTATTTCTTAGCAGGAAAGATAATATTAACAAAATGAAAAGCAGACTAACCCATAAGTATTTCCTTAGAGCAACAGACATGTACACTCCCTCCTCGAATAGAAAATTCTTCATTTAATATTTGTTTGGGACTAAACATCATGATCATAATCAAAGTGAAGACTGAAATCACTGCTTGAGGGCGCACCAGGCCCTCAAGTGGATGTTTCCACAGTAGCCCCAGACTCACAGGCCCTTTCGTGTGCCTTGAGCAGACTTGGAAAGAAGCGTTGGGGTCCAAAGGCCTTATGTATTGTTTCATCACAAATACTCATAAATTAGAATATTAATGCAATCCTGAAACTATGTAATCTCCTAACAAAATTCCTTCAGTCTGTGCAACCATTATAGAAATCTCTGAAAGTATGGCTCTGTTCACAGGGCAAAAGAATTCAGAGGGTGCAAACCCCCTTCCTTTTTATGGATATTGATCAGGGTAACTAACTGGTTCTCTTCCTGACATGGAGTCACGATGTAGCCAAACTATCTTCCCAGATCTTGGAACCAAGGAAAATATATTGGTCTCACCCTATAACTTCATGTTATTTAAAAGTAACTCCAGGATGCAAAAGGAAGTGGTTCCCAAGTAGAGAATTATGTTAGCAAAACCTGAGATCATGCCTAAAGTATTTTTCCTCCACTTTTTAGAGTAGTGTCTTAGTCTGTCAAGATTAATATACACATAGCTGTAGATGGTGTTGACATATGAGAAAACAAGATTAAAGGTCATAACAGTTTGGTCAGATGAACACCAACAAGGATGTTTGCTGTAAGTGTTAGTTGTCCAGTTTCTGATAAATGTTTAGAAAAGAGTTTAAAAGACATAATTGATAAAAAATGAAACTTTATTTCATTTTAAACTGAGATTGAATCTGAATTATTTTAATATTAACGGGACACTCTTTCATCAACTTTACCAAACAGCAATATTATGGATATGAGTCTTCTATGCTTATAAGAGGAATTAACCTCTGTCTCTCTCATTTTCCACAAT
>KL271915.1:0-16358 GCA_000699545.1 Podiceps cristatus | reverse complement strand
AGAATCTGGATACAGATAAGTCTGCTGTGTTCTCAGCAGATGCTGAGGCTAACTGTACCTCAATCAGTCCAAAATGACAGAAGCCTGTTCCAGCTTTCCCTGGTTTTTCTTTGACTACATTTATTTCTGATCTAGGGTAGTATGCACAGCTTCAGTCAAACTTGCCCCTTCATAACTGTGCTGCCAGAATCAAATGACTCTCATTGAGTCCTGATCATTTCAGCACGCACATGATGAGTCATCCTGTCAAACCAAACGGAGTTATATCCATGTGAAATTCCTGTAATTATGTTTAGAATCAGCTCCTAAACTGGAAACCCTTAGGGTACTTTTACACCACACCCCCCTCCCCACCACCGCTCCCCCACGCCAGTTTGGCTCTCCAGAAAGGTGTTAGAGACCTGCCAATCACCTGACGTTCCTTTGTGCTCTCAGTGCGGTGCGGTGCAAGCTGCTACATAGCTCCACTGGGGACTCTTGGATGTGTTAATGTCAAACTTGCTATGGCAAACAACAGATGTGTGGACAGCAAAACTTGTACTGAGTGCCTTGGTGACTTCCTTGGCACAGTATGAAGCATGTACTACAAATATTGCTGTTCAGTTAAGTCAACATGTGGCCAGTTTTTGAAGAGGTTGCAGAAGGATGAATTCAGATATTGCATTCAGAAAAAGAAATATTTATCCAACTGCTCCTGAATCTACAGAGCCCTATCTTTCCTCCTCCAAAATAACAAAATGACATTGCTGTGCACATGCACACACACACGCAAGGGAGGAACATAGCTACATCCATTTGAACATAAGCAGGAAAAAGGTATTGATTTGAAAGCACCGTCAGGTTCGGAGGCTGAATTTAGAGACTCCCTCATTTAGATGTAATTTACTGCACCCTAGCTAATCTCATTTATGTGAATCTGCAAGAACCTTTTCCAACTTTCAGTTTAGTCATATACCTTTTTAGAGAGTGATGCAAAATTTTGGGTTAAAAGTCACATATGTCATACCTATGCTTTATTCAAATAGCACTGGAAAAACAAGGAGGTAAAATTGTTTCTTTTTGCCTAACAAATAGAGCTATTCCATTTATACTTTATTTGTATTTAAATGTGCCAGTTCTCATGACAATATTTTTACAACATATTTTGGAAAGTAAGCAGTGCTTTCAGCTGGAACTTTTTAGCACTTTTTTCAAGATATCTTTTACTTTGTACCAGATTTAGAAGACATCAGAGTACAACTCATTTCCAATGTTATATTTGAAAAAACATTGGGATTACTTTGTATTGGGTATATACATCTTTGCAGTGGACCACCTGAGTCAAAAAAACTATACTCTCCCAGAGTTCTACTTCAGAGTCATAGTGTACCTTCATAAATGTACTATCACTCATAAGCAAATTGACAAAGAAAGGAAGGAGAGCTCAACTGTGTTCATTCTGCTAAGGCACAGAAACAACCTGTGACCCAGGCCACAACAGGAATGAATGGCTCTTTCATGTTAAACCAACACAAGGATATCTCAGACTCTTATCAGCTGCAGTCAGAGGTAGATCAAGAACAGTTGGGTACAGGTAAACTTAAACAAGATGGTGGTAATAAAAAAATTTGAAACTACTCATATAGCCTACTTCCTCGATATCATGTTCACCAGAAGTTGGTCTTTCCTCAAATAAATGAATTACATAAACTGCTTGCTATTGGATGCTTGAAATATTATTTTTAACCGTTATTTTACATAGGACAAAAATTCTTGACTTTTACAAGCAGGCTTCTCTGGATCACAGTGATCCATAGAATCATGCCCTCTCAAAATGATCACTGCAATAAAACTTAGCTGACAATATGAATTGAAACTGCAAAATACATTTTTACATTGACAGTATAATAACTTATTTGCTGGCTGTTTAAGCTTGATATTCAGACTATTCCTGGATAGCAATTTCGGCTGAACCTAGATTATGAATTTATTCCCACAAGACATAATTTGGATATCTGTAATGTAAATATTAAGGCTGGTATGAAATATGAATGGAAATAAGCATGTGTGCTTATAATAAGAAATAAGCACCTGAGAAACAATAGGGCAAGGGTTTAAAAGAATGATTCAAATTACCTACCAAGGACAAAATTGACAGCAATAAAATTGGTAAACATTGTAAATGTGTTGCTCATATCAAGATCAAAACATGTGAGCAATGACAAAGCCACTGTGTAGACAATTCATCAACAGAAAACTCAGGCTGCAATAACAAGAGGTGACACACATTGTACGCGCTGCTTTTCTTCCTGTCTTTGCAACAGGAAGGTACACTTTAGTCATAGAAATACCTCGAACAAGGGAAAAAAGACAACAGGCATTAACCTTGTCCAGTGTTTATGAAGGGTGAAATAACCAAGATTCTGAGCCAAGAGATTAAAGAATAGTAATTGTTGACTCCTAAAGGGTAGGAATGACCTATACAAATACCAGTTCACCATTACCAACCAAGAAGAGCCCAGAGACATAGTAGCGCACAATGAAGACACATACCATGATGGGTCATACTCAAACCACCATCCTTTATCCTCCATGTGAGGTGCAAATAATTATGGCCTGGCTGCTTACACATACATATATTTGTGAGTATGGGAAAATGAGCAAACAAACCTAGAATAAAGTACGTATGAGTGATTGAAAACAGCTTTGCTTAAAATAATTATCACTTTCCCTTCATTTGGGATCTCACACTGAATTTTGTAATGTTATTTCCTGCAGTAAGAGTGAACACAGCCTTCATTGCTTTAGAAGATAATAGTTTATCTTCCACTTTGGATTTACTTGAGTAAAGTTTTGTAAAATAGAGGGGTAGAACCATTAAAAAAATTAATAATCTTATGAATTTATTAAGCTCTCTTTCCCACAGGTAAGGTAAGAAATAAGAAAGAGAGATTGCATTTATTTTTAAATATTTGTGACATACATTGGGACCTGGGCTGGGGATTACCCAAACTGATTCATAGATAAGAACTTGGATCTGAACTCTGTCTTGTAGCACATGCATGCAGGGCTTTATAGCAGTCATTACACTAAGTCTGGGTTCAACACAGGCTAAAAAAAAACATTGGAAAACTGCTACTGTTGTTGAGTTTAACCCTAACTGTGCTCTGTCTGCTTCCCCAGCCAGATGAACTTTTTGTTTTCTGCCTTATAACCTGGGTCAGGTCCTGGCAAAGTGTGAAAGAGGATGCGAGATAACCACACAATTACTACCAGAAAAAACACAAATAATCAGACTCATGTGTATCACTGTCAGTAGTGTTAATGTACTGTTACAGCTCCTGATGCCCTACCTCTGAATTTGTTGATTCTTCTAACCACTGGATGGGTGATTTATGAGGATTCCTAGCTTTTTGCTTAATGTTTGTGTGGCCCTATTCCTGCTTCATTACTTTGCCCTGTATACCTAGAGGAGTTAATAATCTCTCTGCTGTTATTCTGATAAGGCATCTGCACCCTTTATTAGAACATTTAATTGTACCTTAGACATAGCATTGTTTCTTCTCTGACTGTTGTATTTCCATACCACATTTTTACCATTCCTTTTATTGAGTTTATAAAAGGCTTTTGCTTCTTATGTGCAGGGGCTATTGCCTCTGGGGTTGTTTGAAAAATGATATCCAAATGTTAATTGAACTCAGCAATCCCTATTGCACCAGTGTTACCTGTCTCATCTTTGGAAGTCAGACCCTGCTGATACTGTAGACAACATCACAATATATTTTCTAGGAATAAAGTAAAAAAAAAAAAAAAAATAATTAACTGGTCCTTTATTTGACCCGCTTTTTAGTTTGCTAGGCAGTTGGTACTGTATAGACATCTTCCTGCCTGTCTTGAGTGATATATCTTTAAGAGGATGCAAAGCATCATTGACAATATTTTTGATCCTCTATAATTTGGAGTTCTGGTCTGAAATCACTTGCTGCTTGTCAGAATGCAAATACTACTCCAAAAGATTATTTTTTGCACAGAATAATCATCAAAGTTGCTATGAATTCTTTCTCACTAAATTGAGTATGGGTAGAATTATGTACAATAATGATATCATTAATGATTTTTTTTCTCATCAAATATTAAATATAGTATACCTAAATAAATTTTACCCTCTGATTCATCAATATAAATGATATAAACATATATACCTATATAAATTGAAACACACGTGTCTGCACATATGTATGTGTGTGCACGTATGTGTTCAGTAGACATTTCTCTGTGCCTAGAACATTTCACAATCAGTAAACTTGGTTGGAATCATAATGAATATTTAGGAAATTATGTTTAGGCATCTGTTTCTTAAATATCTGTCTCCTGATGAAATTTGTGGATTATGCAAGGTTTAGCAGAAGGATAATAATGAAGACAAAGAAGGAGCAGAATATAATTTGAACTATTTTTAAAGCATATTCAACTCATACAAAAATGCATTAGAAGGACAATTTCAAATAAAATGTAAAAACAAAGAGAGCAGACCGTTCTGACAAAATAGCAGCAGGCTACAGCAGGGAATACTCTGAAGAGGATTAAGGTTTAATAAACTCCGTCTCTACATGCAGATAAGACTGCATGGAGACTCCCAGATCTGTTTCTGCATACCTACAGCCTAAATGGGAAAACTTATGCCCTTAGCAGGAGTCCAGAGTGCTGCCTAGAAGCAGCCAGGTCTCAAGTCAATAACTAGAACTGGCTTCTACTCAGTGTCTGCATTTAATATCTGGTTTAAGCCTATCTTGCCTTCTTAAAGATAAGGCTTTCAGGCCCTCTTGCCAAATTCTGGTGGGAGGGCCAGATAACTCTCACCAGGAAGGAACACCACTTGTATGAATATCCATGTCTCCTAGCTCCAGACATACCCAGAATTACATTGGGTTTGTGTCCATTTCAGGCCTGGCCACTGTGAACAGCTGTGACTAATATTTTCCCCAGTGAGATACAGTGTGAGCCCAGATCTTTCTAATAAAAGCAAGACACCACTGACCATTTGAGATATAAGCAGAAGCTGGCACGCTAGCAACTGACAAAAGCAAAGCTCTTCTTGGTTTGGGGAAAATGGCAGCCAGATCACTCTGCTTAACCTTGCATGAGGCACATGGGCTTACCGCTGATTCTGAAAGTTTGGTCCCTGGGCAGCCATTCAGTCGCTTTGCAGTTTATCTGTGAATGCATAAACTTAGTAGAAAGAAACTTAAAATGTTTGCCCATTGCAGTAAATAAAAAATGAGCAAATTTTATGTTATCTCTGTGTACAGCACCAGTGAAAGCCATCTGGAAACACAGGTTTTAGTTTTGCCATCTCCCTTTTAAACACAAGACTGAATATTTGGAGGCACTACAGAGAAAAGGCACAGATGTGAACTGAAGGTTGGACAGAATGTCTTACAAAGGAAAATGTTAAAAGCTAAAGATATTTAATATATCCCAAATGGAGACAAAGAGATAATTTGATTATATTGTTTATACAACATCATCAGTAGAAAATAGCCTGCACTAGACTAGATGCCTATCTGAAAAGTACTCTTCAATCAAATAGTTTGTTTGGCTTGATGGTACGAGTGGTACGAGAGTAATCTTACAGTTTCTCCTGGAATCAATGTTTGTGAGTTTGTGACTATATAGTCACATGGTCCTGTAAAACTGAATCAGAAAAATTAAATTTCTCCCAAAATAAAACCTTTGAAATTTTAAAGCAGTATTTGATGATAAATATTTTACTTCAACAGGATGATACACAACAGATTAATAAAATGTGTTAGAGCACAGGGAAAAAAAATCTAATATTTTGGATCTGAGCCATTATGTAGTTAGACTGGCAGACAAAGCTTATCTTGTATAATTAAAATATTAAAGTATGGTGAAATCGGTTTAAAATTGAAAGATAAATGTGTTATAATTGTAACGGGACCAGAACAATTAACTTCATTAGAAATATCCCAATTTAGATCCTCATTTTCTTTGATCTTCATTATACATTAATTTTAACAGTCAGCACTGCTCCAATGATAAACAATAAATTCAATAAACAATTTAACCACAGTGCTTCTTTTCCCCAAATAAATACTTTTTTTTTTTTTTTAACTATCACTGATTAAAAATATTTTTCTGCTTTCTTTTCCCCTCTTCTACTTTGTATTAGTGAATTAGGTGAGGCAGTTGTGCATTTGAGCCTCCTCAGCACTGTATTACAAATCCTTCATGGAGAGTGCTTCCCTATAAAGAAGAAAGTTGGGCTTCAATGACTTACAACAATAGTTTAAAGAACTTTTAAACACTGGCTTATCTGCTAGTGCAGGCTTCATTTTTCTGTTAAGAAAGAGTATTTACTGAGAGATAAGAGTGAGGTTTGTAGCCATCTGAAAAGATTTCTTTCCCCATTCTGTGTGTAACATGGAACCGTGTGTGACCAGTTTTGCATGACCTGAAAAAGGTTTTCGCGGTATGGAAGAAAAAACAGCCATGGAATATAGATTTGCTGACACTTCTGACTTGGAATCTTTTCTGTGTGGTGTTCTTTCATTTGACCTGAAACCCACAAAGTTTCTTTTTATCTAAGAAAGAAGAATGTAGTGCTGTAGGATAATCTGTCACTCTCTCTCAAAGGGAAAGATCATGTTCAGTGTAGTCAATGAGAGTTTTGCCTTTGGCTTCAGAGGAGGACGACTGCACTGCTTCCCTCTTACCTACTACTCATAGGAACACGTCTGGAAATGCAGCAAGTAACTGAACACCCTAGCCTGGGGTGCCCACAGATCCACAGCCCTGAGAATACTGTTCAAGTCTGATTTTCAGTTCTGCTGACTTCTGAACCTTGAGAAATGAGATACAGGTTAATGAACTGCTGGACCTTAACACTGACAAAGATTGATTTCTGTGTGGGATTGCAGTATGTGTCCAGTAATTAGAAATAACTAGTAATCCTCTCTGCCTGCACTAAAATGAACACTACTGAGGAGGTGGGAAGAATGTACACATGCCTGGAAGGAGAGAAAAGTAGTAGGTGGGAGTCAGTAGCTAAAGAATAATCCTGAGCAAGTCTAAACAATAGATATAGCAGTGTTTTTCATTGTTTCAAGTGACTCAAACTACTACTTTGATGTAGAATATTTTCTTTCTTTATGAAAGAAATTTAAGGAAAACAAGAACAAAGCATATTTTGAGTTCCACAGCAGACATAAAAGTACTCTCAGAGTTTCTCATACCATATTCTCTTACAATTTCCGAGACAGAAAATTAAGGCTAAATTAACTCAGAAATATAGTACTTATTTCCAATGAGAACTTTAATTAAACATGGACATACATTGAACAGCAGTTCTTTGTCCATGTCTTCAAACCTGCTGCTCAAGACTGGATACTTTTGAGAAAACTAAACCCCAAAGCCTGAACTATTTATCATGTCTGAAGAGCTCTTGGAAAAGACGAGGAGTAAGTTACAAGACTTATTAAAAGTTCTGTAGGAATGCAGCTATGAAAACAACTGGGTTTTGATTATTAGTAGTCTATGGACACATTAGTGATAGTATCTTTAACAGCTCATTAAGGTTGCTTGCATCCCAGTATCTTCCATTTCACATGATTTTTTTAAACTATACATAGTAGGACAACATCCAGACCTCACTACATTCATAATCTACAGCTACTTGCTTGGTAGTCTATCACCACGGTGGCTTCCTGATGCCACAGAACCATACATAAATGCGCAGCTGTCATCCTCTGTGTAGCATGCCGAAACGGCGGTCCCCTAAGGAATGGGCCAAATGGTTCAGATTAGTTGGAAGGGATAGGTGATTAAGAAGAGAGACATTAGGGAAAAAATATTTGGCATGCAAGTCATCACTGGTGCTTGTGCAAAGGATGAGGCGGAGCTCATTGAGGAAATCTCCAAATAAGGATACTGAAACCATGCAAGTAAACCCTCCAAAAGATAAGTGAGAATCAAGGGAGGTGCACCTGCCTCCAGCAAAGCTGGCATCATGCCTGGGGTCTCCTCCGTGAAAAGGTACTTACAGCATTGCAAGAGGGTCAGGGGTCCTCAGTTACCATAAACTATGCCTATCTCCTTGTAAGTGGCTTAGTTCCCTGCCAAAAAGGAAGCTGAAAGGGGGTAAACAACACAGAAAATCCTCTTGGAAGAAAAAGGCAGCAGTTTCAGAAGAGGGATATCTGGGACACCAGCTTCGGCATACGAGTCACTGCCAGTGCTCACATAAATAATGAAATGGAGAAAATGGACATACAACAAGCAGACAATGGTGTGGAGCCCATGGAGGTGGATCCACCACAAGATCAAGAAGAACCAATAGGATTGGACCCATCCCCAACAAGCATTGACATGGCACTACACCGCCATGCATGGGCTCCCTTGAATAAGATGGCAGCAATGGAATCCCAGGAGGTCCGGGACTCTCAAATACCTCTCAGCTGCCCTGTGGCCTAACGGTGATGCAGTCCCTGTGCCTGACAGTAGCTGAGAGGGGTTAAAGTGTACAGACGTCCCAAAGGTGGGAGAGGTACAGACAGCCTGCATGAGATGTCCCAAAAATAAATAAAAGAATTACTGAATTTTAATGGTTGTGTGAGCCCCTTTCCCATCTCCCACCCACCTCTCCCCCCAATTGAGCAGAATAGGTGTCATCTCCTGTGCACTGTGCCCCAAAGGATGGGGTAGGAGATGAGCTGGAATCGTTTGGGCTGCTGTGCTGCATCAACAAGAGATGGGCCTCCCAGAAGATGAGCCAGAACCTTCACTGGCCTTGGTGTCTGCATAGTTATCTCTCTCACTTTTTCACTCTTCTCTCTCACAGCTGCTCCATAGCATTTTTTACACTCTCTTAAATATGTTATCATAGAGTAAGCACCAGCATTACTAACTGGGTCAGCTTTGGACAGCAGTGGGTCCATCTTGGAGCCAGCTGAAACTGGCTCTGTCAGACATGGGGGCAGTTCCTGGTGTCTTCTCACAAAAGCTGCCCTTGCAGCCTCCCCTGCTATCAAAGCCTTGTTACATAAACCCAACAAACAAGGGTTGTCTGAACCATTCTTGTCTGTCCTCTACTTTTCTGCCCTGAAGCATGAAGGGTCATTTCTTCTGAACTGAGCCCCGTGAGAGAGGTGAGTAGAGGGCTTGGCTGCTTTTTTGTAACTTTGACGTTGCAACGGTTTTGAAGACTTTGCAAGCCAAGAGTTACCTGCTGTAACACACTAGATGGAATATTCTCCTCCGCTTTGAAAGGACACTGATTTGACCAAGGCAAAAGAGAGGCAATCTGCCAGCAGCACATATCGGGTAGGGGGAGACTAGCCAAGGGCTGCTTGTTCCAGGCCCCACCTGAGCACTTGTGAGGAGGAGGAGATGGCCAGACCACCGCAACAAGGGGTGACACTGTCTCCCACAGTAGCCTAATAGCAAAGGGGTGAGGTTTGGACAGGAGAAGGGGACTACAAGGAGGACCATTGCCTTGTGATCAGTGGCACAAAGGCCACCTGCAGACGGCTGCTGGTGGTGCACCTTGGGGACGACATTGGGGCTGATGCTGGTGAACATTGAAGGGGCTGGGTGGCAGTGGGAAAGAAGGCACCCTCTGCAAGGTTGCGGGTGACTCCAATCCGGGGATTGCAGGCATGTGGCTGACACCCTGGAGGGGGTGTTGGGGAGGCTGTCCATCCACCAGCTGGAGAAACGGGCTGGCAGAAACCTCCCCAAGCATAATGGAAGGGCATTCAGGATCGTGCGCCCATTGTGGAACGTGGTCAGGCTTGTGGACTGGGGGAGGGTTGGTTGGGGAGCAGCTCTGCAGGAAAGGCCCTGGGGGTCCTGTTGGGAAAAAGGGGTGCACAGTGCACCTGGCAGTGTTGGAGCAGAAGCCCACCCTGTGCTGGGCTGGAGCAGCATGGGCAGATCTAGGCAAGTGATTCTTGCCCTCAGTCTGGCCCTTGTGCAAGAGTGCCAGGCAGGCTGTTCACGTTGTGGGTTCCCCGCACAGTGAGCACCGTCCAGGCAGTAAGTGCCTGGTGCAAGCCTGGCAGAGGGTGCGTGGGTTGAGGAGGGGGCTTGAGCCCCAGATGCATGAGGGGAGGCAGAGGGCACTCCCCGTACCCAAGGGGCAGCCCTTCTCTCTGAAAAGCAAAATGGCATGGGGAACGATCCCAAGGAAAAGAGCCCTCAGTGCCCTACCCCTCCTCCGTCTTTCAAACCCATAGTCCCCTTCCCTCAACCCAGATATATTAGGTCACATGCATTGGCTGACATCAGAGGAGCCTCCTAATAGAACAAGCCACCTCATTACCCACTGTCCCAGGCCCTAAAGGAAAGGGACCCCTGTGGCTGAGTTTCTAGGCCATCTAACATCAAATGTTCTTCTTCTGACATCTAAGAGTTTAGAAGAAGAAGGGCTCGGAACAGCAGAGGCAAGTGGCTGCCCACGTTTGGGCAGCATGACAAAGAGGTAGTCCACTGAACAACAGAAAGGATGAATCTGCTTCCCACTCTTTCTCCCCCTTGCCTTTGGTTCACTGTTGCTTTGCTCCTTAGTTTTAAGGACAAACCTCACTGCTTTTGCATAGCCACATCAAAGTGAGTGCTCTCTGGATATGTTCGAAGAATCACAGGTAACTCCAGAATTGGATCCTCCAAGCAGGTTTCCAGGGCAGAACTTTGGGCAGCACAGAGAGGAAGGGACACAAGAAACACCTTGGCTCTTCTCTTACTAGTTGCTCCAGGCTGAGCTTCCCAACCTGGTAGGGTAATTCAAACTTTCCAGGCTTCTCCAGGGAAAAGGAGGCAAAGAGGAACACAAGGAACTGCCTGCTACTGGGTTGATCTGTCCCTGTATTGTGGATAAAATTTTGTGTTTGTAAGCTTGCACACTGGGCACAGTTGGCAGGGTTTTGGTAGTGAGGGGCTGCAGAGGTGGCTTGTGGAGGAGGAGGCCAGGGGCTGCTGATCACAGCTGGTTCCAGAGGGCTCCAAAACAGACAAAACAGATCCACAGCACCCCAAAGCTGAAGCACCCAGGGAGCACATGGCACCTCTGCAAAAGCATGTTTAAGAAAGGCAGTAATGGCTAGGGGCAAGAGAGATGCTGCAGAGAAAGGCGGCACAAGAGGAGATGCCCGGCCAGGGGCAGAGCAAAGCCAGGACCAGCTGCAGGCTGTGGTGTGCCAGCTCGGCGGGTTCAGAGATGGCTGGAAATGGCTGTGACCCACCGAGGGCAGCCCTCAGCCTTCTCCCTCCTGCCGCTGGCTATGCCTGGGGCAGCTGGGTAGGATTTTCTTTCACCAAAACTCTCTTTAATTTTCAGCCAGGGGGAATGGCATGGGGAAAAAAAAAAAAAAAAAAAACACAAAAAAACCCCCCAAAAAAACAAGATACAAGACTTTGCACAGCCCTAGGCTGAATCTACCCACAGAGAAAGCATCAACCTGTGCAGAAAAAGCTTTGACAATAAGCAGAAATCAAATCTTTTAAGCACAATGAAATCAAACTATGGAGAGCCTTAAAAGACATTTTTATACGAATATCAGGATGGACCACTGGCTGTTACTATATATCTAACATGTATGGAAACCTTAATGCTAACAAACAAAGAAAATTAAAGAGTCTGTGAGATCTGAGAAATGTTGAGGGGCAGCAGTATTCAGGCTTTGCACAAAATTAGTACACTTGTGCCTATTGTATTGATACTGAAGTAAAAATATGCATTTCTTCCAAATGAAAATGCATCTGGATAGTGGGGACTCAAAATGGGTTGTACATTAGGTTTATCTTGTGTTGTGTTTTATTGTAGATGCAAAATTAAGAAAGTAGTATCTGAAGATTTTTTTTTTTTTTTTTCTGAATGATCTCTGTTCATGGAGATGCTAGATAACAAGCAAAAGTAGTCTTGGAATGGGTGGCTGCATCGGCATGCATAAGTTGTGCTAGTTTAATTACTAGATGCTTCACAAGAAGAAAAATTTTTAGAAGAAACTTTATAGTGACAACATCAGCTTCATTTGTCAATGAATTAATATACGCAAGACAACAGCTTGTAGTTTCACCAGTAGAAGGAGCAGAAAGTGTGAGTAATTGCAAGAGGAAACCCTAAATTTCTGTAGCAATTTATTTTTGTGATACCACATATACCAAAAATAGATGAACACATTTCTTAGTCCAAAGCTATCCTTGAAAAGTGTCTGAAAAAGTAATATACTTCTACAAAGAGATTTCTTGAAGATGATAAAGCAAAAATGTCAGCTACACACTTGGATAAGCTGAATGAGACTGCTCAGACTCGGCTTCAGTCATGCCAGAGACAGCAGCAGCAGCCAACTCAGGCATGACATGTCCAGCCATGCTCAGTGCATTCACCTATACATCATTTACATCCATTTCAGGAAAGACTGATATATCTTAGAAACAACAGTTTTATTTACAGAAAGGACTGGAAAGTCATTAGTTCACAGCACTTTTTAAAAGTGCTACCAAGTAATGTCAACCTGCTGGATTTTTTTCTCTTTCAATTGTTAATGAATGCTTGTAACTGAGTGTTACTCATTTCAGATTTATGCAGTACCTTGTCACAGATCCCATTGCATATCAGGAAGCAAATACAGCCTCAGACTCTTCTCTTTCTACCTGTATCTCAGCTAAATCTACCACCCATCAGGGGATCAGTTCTTATGCTTTCTTGAATATAGGTCTCTTTTTTCCCATGACCGACTGACTGATTACCTAAGCTACCTGTCTCCCTGCTGTGCAACATCATATCATCTATACATATAAATGTACATGAAATTCCTGGATTAGTAAATGATTACAGAATAGATGACTTTGATAGACCACATGGATACATCAGAGACTATGAGAAACCGGCAAAGGGTTATCACCACATTGTCCTACCCACCGCCACAGCCCAGGATCCCCACAATATTCAATGTGGCAGACAATGTATTGGCATTGTGGTGGCCAGAAACATGTGTGGACATCAGTGATGTTGGCTTTAATCACGTTCAATATCTTGTTTTATTTCCTATTATTTTAATCTGCAAATTCCCACAACATCAAGTTGTTTTCATTGAGGCAAAAGTGAATTTAAAAAAAAAAAAAAAAAAAAAGAAACAAAAAGCTTATTTACATAGATACATGCTTGTATTTATGTGCATGTATACCTATATGGAAATATATATATATATATGTACATGTGCATATGTATAAACAAATCATTATTTGATTGTCAAAACAATTGTCTATTTAAATAATATTTCAAAGCCACAATCTTATTTCTATTAGCTATTTCAGTTTTCCAGCATTTGGAAATATTTTTTGGGAAGGTGTCTTAATAGAACTAAATTCATTATCTATTTGGAGATGAAGAAATAACAGTTTAGAAATAGTAATCAAACACAGCTATATATATAATTAAAATAGTCTCATTTAAGATATGCTCTATGTTTTTATCATTAGTGTCTAAGCTACTACTGAAAAAGCATGTTGAAGCTGACTGTATAAAAATTATTTTAGGGATGTATATATATACACAAGAACATACATAATGACACAGAGTGATTTTATAATCCTTCACTGTCTCTGATGATTGAAGAAGCTAAGATATTTGATTTTAATGTTCCTTAGCATGAGCTGGTGTGCATTTCCATTGCTACTAATATTTAATCAGAAAGCTTGATTTTTCATGCAACTCTTCAAACACTTATTTCTACCTGGAAGCATGAAAAAGTTACTTTAAACTTTTAATAGCATTGGTGTTTAGGAATTTAGTCTTCCTAGATTTCTTTATGTCATCCCTCCTCTCCTCTTCTACTTATGTCTCACTAAATTGATGTCGCTGGCATGCTTATGAAGTTTGATATGATTATGTAGAGATAACAAATGATGTGCATGACTTTGTTTCAGTGTTATGCAGCAATGTTAACATCTGTTTCATCACTGATCGAGTTCCTAGAGGAAGAGAAGTTCAAAAAACAAAGAACCAGTAAATTATCATCTTCCCTTCCTTTTTCTCTCAATTTATGTAACATACTTTTGCCTATCCATGATACATAGCAATGTATTTGAACAACCATACTACACTAATCACAAGAAACTGATTAAACTTCAGAGCTACTACATTCAGCTCTTTACAGTACCAAGCAGGTTTTGGAGCTTACTGAATATTCAAGGGAAAACAGTATCTTGTTTTGCAGTAATACTGTCTTTTGTTACCATCTTGCCTGGGATGTATAATCATCCTGCTTTATTCATGACTCAAATTTAGTTTGTCCTTTCATGGAATGTTTGAGGCTGGATTCTGTAGCCTGAAAAATAACAAAATCAGTATTTCTCTGTAGTCTTATATCACTGTCAATGTGGCAAATGATATTATGAATGTATGATGTTGCTTGGTATTCTAATTTTCCATAGGAATTGTGTAGACATATACTACCCTTTGCTTATTTGTGAAGAACACATAAGATATGGCTATGCCTATCTATCAGCATACACTTATAGTGCTTATTACCATCAGAGCAGGTCGGAAAATGCAGTTTTATTTTGTGACAATCCTGAGGTTTAAAAATGTCTTTTTCTGGTGCACTAGAATTACAACTTTTTTGTCTTGAAATAGTCTTCTTCAATATATCAAGAAGCAACAGTGCTTTACTTAATTTTGAAAGGGCGAAGAGGTTACTATGAAAGCAGGTACAACCTCCGTCTGGATGGTGCACAATGACAAGTGTCACAAGATATATAATGAAGAAGGATTTCTCAAGAGAAACAAGGCATGATGAAGCAGGTCTCACTTCCCAGGCAAAAACCCAAACCACTGGACAAGTCCTTGCAATCAGGCTCTACTCTAGCACTTTTTGGTTCCAAGACCAAGCACAGATCCTTTCGCTAATAAATCTTGGCTAAGGTCAGTGCATAAAGTAAGTTCTGACCCTGGTAATGAAAGGTATGTATTCTTCTCAAGCAACAGTTTTGCCTCTTAGTTACAGGATTTATTTTTCCAAATTCCAGCAACTCATCGTTTCTCCTTCTTCATGGTCACTATTCAATTACTTTGTCATACAATATCCTTTCCTAGACTCTAAGGCCAAAAAAACCCCACAAAAAACCCACAACAACAACAACAACAACAAAAAATCAAACAAAAAACCCCCAACCAACAATTAAAAAAGAAATCTTTGATGTCACCAGAAGGATTTTTCTTTAGTAGATTTACTCCCTCAATTACCAGTACATCAATATGATTTCACAGAAAGTTAATTTTCTGCTCTGGTTATTCATGGGCACACTGTCCTATCCCATGGGCTTCCTGCTATTTACCACGTTAATCTTGTTCTCATCCTCATACTTCTATTTAGCATCACAGCACTTTATGCTGCCTAACTACCTGTTTGCACTTCATTGTAAACCGTCATTAGATTTGGGGCTTGTTACAATCTTTCTTGCAGGGTCTGGTGGTTGCAATGTCATCTGAAGCTCTGGGCAAGGTGAAATTCTGATTGCTAGAATGATGTGTAACATTTTGTCTCACTTTGGAAAGAGGAACTGTTGAAAATAATGAGAATCTCCTTATTTACAAAGAGTCTTAACCTCTAGAAAAAGATATATTGGGGGCTTCTTGCTCCTTGACAGATAGCAGCATCTAACTTCCACTGAGGTCAGTTACTTTGAGGTAAGCATGACAGACAGACTTTCTGCATTCTTTCTCAAGCTAGCCGTCTTGTCAGTGGCCAGACTCAGAAAATATATCAGCCCCTTACTCCTACTTTATGCATACAGAAAACATTTCTAGAAGTGTGGTAAATAAATACCTTGTTTGGATCTTGCCAGAAATGGCTAACTCAGAATATTTCATGTATCAATTTATGAAAATAAATGTAGATTTTGAAATGCATCTTTATAAAGACAGAAATAAAATGTTTAAAATAAATTAAAAAGCAATAAACCTGCAAAACTGTTAACCTACATTATTGCACTTTTTTTGTTTATATAGGTTCTGATTTACGTGCTCAAAGATAGATGTCCAGTGCATAGGGAAGCTGGGATATCTCCATAGAGAATGGTAAACATGATATCCTGCGAATCCTGCAGGCTTCTGGAAAGGTGCTTGGAAACCAGGAGCCTCAAATGGCTGCTAGACGACTTCTTATAGGCACCCAAGTTGCTCCCCCCACCCCAAGAATTAATTTAAGCATGTAGCTGGGATGGATACTTAGATTGCTATCTTCCATCCAGTTTGAGGTTGTTAAAGTTTATGTGACCTTCAGCCTTGTTTTTCTGTGATCCAAATCCTGATTTAGTGCACCTGAGCTGGGTGATCTTGGCAGTTTTACTTATTATAA